>DWNA01002417.1:0-11804 GCA_018249835.1 Heliconius besckei
ACGGCAAACTTTAGGTACTTTTTCTAATATTAAGAATTTCCTTTAGTTACTTTTACTTCTTTTGTTTGTTCATTTCGGTAACTCAGATATTTTTTCTAATAATAAATCTCCACTTATTATTCTTTTTTAACTTATTTTAATTATTTAGGCTTATATTTTCGCGGGCGTAGCCGCGTCCGGGCCCACTAGTCTATATATATAAAAGGACTTGTCCTCACTGACTGAGGTAAGACGCACGCACAGCCTTAACTGCTGATGGTAGAAACGTTAAATTTGGACAAAAGTTTACTTTCGTAATCTCGACGTCCACTAAGAAGGGAATTTGAACATTTTTAACCCTAAAGGGGTGGAATAGGGGTTGAAAGTTTGTATGGGAAAAAAATTAAATCGGCACCGATTTTTATAAAATTTGTAATTTAGTTTTTTAAAGTATCTAATTGAACACGTGTTTCATCGTTTTCTAGAATTCTCCCCCTAAGAGTGCAAATAAGGGGTTGAAAGTTTGTATGGAAAAATCTTTAAATGGCCACCGATTTTTATAAAAAATTAAATTGAGACTCTTAAAAATATTTCATTGAACACATGTTTCATGGTTTATTAGAATTCACCCCTAAGTGTCCAAATAAGCAGGCGAAGCTGCGCGCGCCCACTAGTAGTATATAAATTGGGAAGCAACTATAAGAATACCTGCATCTTTGAAAACATCTCGCAGAGAATCTCGCGTTCTTAGGTTATAAATATATCTCACGGCTCATTCAAAGTAAAATTACTCTAGTAAATTTATAAAAAAACTTGTGAATCTATGCTTTAGATATTTTGTTACGATTGTTTTTCTTCAGACTATCTTATATCTTCTTCTGACTTAATCTTATCTCTATATATATTAATACAATATTATTATAATAATACAAGGCAAAAATATATATTTAAAAATATCTTGTCTGTCTGTATGTATGGTTACGCTAATCTCTGAAAGTACTGAACCGATTTACGTAAAACTTTCACCAATTTCTTTGTCTTAACATAGTTTAACATCTAAAGTTTGTTTTATCAAAATCGGTTCATTAAAAAAAAATGTTATCGGCACTTGAATGAACTCAAGGCATGAGTTTTTCTGCAAATATATAGCAATCCATATCTATACTTATACTTTAAATCTGTATTTATTTGTAATTAATCTGTATTTTAAACCGACTTTCAAAACAAAAAGGTTCTTAATTAATACAATTATTTTATAAAGAATATTATAAATCCTTACCCAAATCAATAATTTAACATTTAAGGTTGTTTCTGAACGAGTAAGTTAAATGATTAATTGACATCAACACATATGACTGTCAGTCAATTCTGTTTATTAAATGAATAATCATGTAGTTCAAGCAGACGAAGCCGCGGGGGGGCCGCTAGTATATAAAAAAATTATATATGTTTTCTATATTTATATTTTTCATATTGTTAAATCAGGTACTTATTAGTGGACTTTGGTCTTGCACAGCGCGTGTGCGAGGAACCGGCGCCGCCGCCCGCACATCTTACCACGCTACCTGCCAAGCGACCACGAGATGAGGTACTGACTTTAGTTTATAATATATATTTGTTAAAAACAGGGGTGGCGCGTGGGCGGTCCTGGCTCGTTAGGTCTTCGTCTATACTCGGAACGCTGTGAAGTCAGATGACGTCTCAGCATTATGCCAATCGCAGTAAAACCTGCGATGGGCATAATCAAACTCACTTCTGTGAGTCTCGCATCGCTCGTTCCCACTATTTAACCCCACCTCTCAAAAACTGACAACTGACTGTCTTAACACTAGGTGCCCTCTGCCTATCCTGCTGTGTGCGGGATCAAGCGTGAAGCTGATTCTTAATAATTTTCCAGGAGGACAGTTCCCCAGGTGCCAAACGCGTGGCCCTAGATCTATCCGTGGGCACGCGCGTCACGCTCCCCGTGCCAGTGCCCGCGCCGCGCGCCGTGACGTCACACGCGGTGACATCACAGGCCGCGTACGCGCCGCGGCGCCCGCACAGAGTGCAGATACCGAGAAACAACGTGCCTAAGGTAGGTATTTGTATGGTTTTTGTAAAATTTAATCTTTTCCTTAAGAATATATTAAACAGGCTCAATGGATATTTTTTTTTCTTGCGTATAAAAATAACTACATAGTCAAAATTTTGTCAAAAAAACAATTTATTATATATGGTTATATTTTGTACGCTAGAAAAAATTATAATTAAGCTAAATTTACCTAACCTAAAGATTAAATCCAAGACGTAAATAAATAAAATATATGCGTATATTTAATCATAGTTCCCTTTACATTGCAGACGCCCCCTCCCCCCGCGCACTCGGTGCGTAGCTCGAGCGGGGGCGCGTGCGCGTGTGCGGGCGCGGGCGGTGTGTGTACGACGTGTGCGGGGCGGGTGGCGGCGCGGGCGCCCCGCGCCGGCACGCAGGGCTTCAGGCCGCCCGAGGTGCTGCTGAAGAGCCCCCGCCAGGGAACGGCGGTGGACACGTGGGCGGCGGGCGTGGTGCTGGCCAGCGCGCTTGCGCGCCGCTACCCGCTGCTGCGCGCCGCCGATGACGTGGCCGCGCTCGCCGAGCTCGTGGACCTGCTCGGCACCGACCCCCTCCGGCGGGTCGCGACTGCTCTAGGTGAGTATAATGCAATGGACGAATCGTGGCCGCATTGAAGTTACATTTTATGAACTTTTGCGCATTGTTAACTGAAGTAATATATAGTGCATAGATTATGAAGCCAATTGAGGCGCAGGGGCGCAGCATGCGACTGCAAACAACTCGATTAAATTAAATATTTAATATTTTCTTTTTCCTCGCTCTGGTAACTAGGAAAAGCGCGGCGTTCAATTTTGCCACTTAACACGCAATGACTCGAGAATTCGGCGGAAAATGGCAAACGAAAATGTCTTAATGAGAATGGATTGTCTTGAAAATGGGTTGCCTTCTACCTCCCCTTCAAAAAAATTAATAAAACGAAAACCGGGCAAACCTTATTAAAACTTCCTGTCGCTTATATATAATTTCATCGTAGGTCGTAGGCTAGTAACATCGTCGCACCGTCGTGGCATCTGCCTCAGGAAGCTAGTGGCTCGTCTTCGTGGAGCTCCTCTACCTACTACTACTACTACTGCAGGCCGGGCCTCTTCGCAGTGCCTACACTGTAGACTGCCGTTGCACAATTGTTTGTGTAGAGATGAGACTGTGGCTGTAAGTTTATTTTATAATCAAATCAGCTTCACGCTGTATCCCGCACACAGAGGCAACTTAGTATTAAGACACTCTGTTCCCCATTTTCTGCCAATTTCTGGAGGCATTGCGTGTTGAGTGGCAGGACTCAACGCCGCGTTTTGCCTCGACACCAGAGCTAATAATTTATTTACGTTTATATATTTTATAATATTTCTTTTATAATGTAACAACTAGACCTCCTCTGGTGACCCGTACCATCTCTTTCCAAAAAAAAAAAAATCGTTAATGTACGGATTTCGAGCGAAAGTCGTAGACAGTGTTTTGACACTAGGTTGTCTCTGCCTACCTATCTAGGTAAGGGTGAAGTGTGAACTTAAACTTAAACACTAAAAAAATATAAGTTTTCTGTATATACTCGTATATATAGAAGGACTTGTCCTCAATGACTGAGGTAAGACGCACGCACAGCCGTAACTGCTGAAACGTGAAATTTTGACAGATGTTTACTTTCGTAATCTGGACATCCACTAAGAAGGGATTTTGAAAAATTTTAACACTAAAGGGGTGAAATAAGGGTTGAAAGTTTGTATGGATTTTTTTTTAAATCTGCACCGATTTTTATAAAATTGTAAATTCAGACTCTTAAAAATATTTAATTGAACACGTGTTTCACGGTTTTTTAGAATTTACCCCCTAGGGGTACAAATAAGGGGTTGAAAGTTTGTATGGAAAAATCTTTAAATCGCCACCGATTTTTATAAAATTTGAAATTTAAACTCTTAAAAATATTTCATTGAACACATGTTTCGTTGTTTATTAGAATTCACCCCCAAATACGCAAGCAAAGCTGCGCGCGTCCGCTAGTTAATTATAAAATCATTATTTGAACAAACTGAAAGATACATGTAATTTTACATTATATTAATATTATACTGTTATCATTTATACTAATAAGCTTGCATTCTTGAGCAAGCATTTTTTTTCTACTGTGTGACTTGTGACTAATCAGTTTTACATAATTAATTAAATAAAGATATCCAATAATAACATTAGAAGCATTCATTGACTGATGTGAAGTATGACTTTTAAGATTGTTTGTTACTAAATTAAAATCATAATATTTTTTGTTCAAGAAACCTTTGAATTGATTTTTAAACATTAAAGGCCAGTTTTTACGAAAATTGGTTACGAAAAAAGAAGGAATTTTCGGTTACCAAAAATAATATAAAATATTCAATGCTACCTTCCAGACAGAGGGTGTTTCACTATCTGTTAAAAATATAAATAGACAAATTATAAATAGTATAATTTTTTTAATTGTATGATTCTTTATTCCTCCGAGTAAAGGGAATATTATATATAACAATGTTACATTACAGGCAGACACAATAACCCCCGGGGTGACGATAGCGGGGTTCCCCGATTCGGCGTTCGCGCTCGCGGCGCGCCTTCTCGACCCCGACCCCCGCACGCGGCTCTCCGCTCACGACGCGCTACAACACCCCTTTTTAGCTGAACCCCAAGGAGACCCTCAGTGACCCCATGTTGCACAAGGAAACTGATAGTGATCCCCTGAGCCAACCCTCAAGTGTACCCATTAACCAAAAGTCAACACCCAAGCTGATGATGTCATCCTCACTGATGTCGCGTCAACCCTCAAGTGGTCCCACAATTATTCCTTGTCGATGCTCAAGTGGATTTACAATGACTTTTTTTAGAGCTTCACGCTTTATCCCTAGCGGGGTAGTCAGAGAGAACGGAGCGGCAAACGCTACGGTCTCTACATACCTCTTTCGCCTCGTCCACTGTCATCAACCTCTTCATACATACCCTCCGGGGGATCCTCATGCTTTTTACGTGACCTTCCTTCAGTATCTTTAATACTGTGTTTTCGAAGGTCCACTGAGGTCTCCCCCTACCTCTCTTACCGCTCACTTTTCCATCTTGGATCTTTTTTGCCATTCTTTCATCACTCATTCGACGTGCCTAAACCAGCTGAGCACGTTCTTCTTAATTCTCACCTCGCTAGTACCTGCCATTCTGTGTATCTGTGTAAAGAGCAATCGCAATCTGACTTCGCATATCCTACGATGAGATCGAATCTCCACGGCATTCATCTTTCTTTTATTCTTCTTCTGCAATACCCACGTTTCGCTGCCGTATAACAACGTCGGTACCAACACTGCATTGTGCACGGCCAAACGCGATCAGCATCTCATCGATGCAGCTAAGGCTCCGTTAACACTGGTAAGGGCAGCAATTCGCCTTTCCACATCCATCTCGTATCTTCCATCTCTACTGAATATACTTCCCAAGTATACCACCTCATTCACTTGTTCTAATATCTTACCATTCACATTGACATTGCATTCCGTCCGCTCTTCATTTCTTTCAAATACCAAAATGATGACAACTCGCACCTACAATGACAACCTACTAATATGTCCCTATGTCAACTCGCAGTAAACTCCAAGGAACTGTAGAAAAATTCACCTCTAATGGACCCGCACTGACCCCGAAGCAGTTCCAAAGCCTAGACTCTTTTGTGGTAAAATTTTAATCCCTACAGAATGTAAATAATACACATCACTTTATAACACAATTAAAATAAAGTGAAATGTTAAAGGTAAAAAAATATGAAAAAAAGATTAAAAATAATACCTCCCTTTATAATATTTACTACGTTGTGGTAAAGTCATCGTGACACATATGACCCCATATAACTAAAAAAACAATTTTAGATTTTTATAGAAACTGACCGCTTATTAAGCTTGTTCTATTATTACATGGTCACTTTAACTCTGATGCGATAACAAGATAATTACTTAACTTTGGTTAACTGGTTAGGTTATACAATCCTAAAAATTTAGAAAAACTTCAATGAAATGCCTGTAATTCATGAAATAATTTAAAAAAATCTTAGTAAACGTATTCAAATAATGACTGACCTGTAACATTTTACATAAAAATTCTTCAATAACTAAATGAAACAAGGATTTGTATAGTTTTTTATAGATTTAAGAAATTTTGAATAAATTAGGTATAACTGTACATACTTAGTATAGGTTGAGTCTGTGACCATTTAAATCTCTTTTGAGACTAACTATATGAAATATTCTGTTTTTTACAAACATATATTGATAATAATAAGATGATAATTACATTACAAACATATATTGATGTAACTCGA
The DNA here is from genome assembly GCA_018249835.1 of Heliconius besckei. Classification (NCBI taxonomy): domain Eukaryota; kingdom Metazoa; phylum Arthropoda; class Insecta; order Lepidoptera; family Nymphalidae; genus Heliconius; species Heliconius besckei. The sequence continues at coordinate 6,396 of DWNA01002417.1, forward strand.
ATGTATATAAAAATGTATTCCCTAATTACAAAAGCTCTTAAAAAGGAACATGAAGTGCGGGTTCAAATTCTGCTGTGTTAAAATTTTTGTATGATTCCAAATATTTTTGTGGCTAATATATAATTAACATATATATAGAATAACATATTTATAGTAATTAATAAAATTAATATGATTATGGTTCTTTTTACTCTGATAGCCTAAATATTGTAACAAGAAATATTAATTTAATTGAATTTGAGGCATTTTAAATATGTATATTACTTAAAATTTTGAATGTTCTTTACTGAATGAAATAATTATGATATTTTTAAGTTTTTATCAATGATTTGACGACGTTAGGTTCCGTAAAAAACAACCTAAATAGCATGCTGCCTTCTATTTTACACTAAGGCCATTGCTATTATATTGATAATTTGATAATAATACTATAATTATTGACAATGTTTTAAGAAGCACCAATTAAATTATTAATTATTATTAATTAATAAGTTATTTTTAGCTTAAACTATGTTTAGGAAAACATGTTACCTATAATAATTTATAAGATAATAAAATGTCAGTAATATGTAGGGTTATTTAAAACCACGAGACGCAGTTTGACTGTAACTGTTTCATGATTACGGATTCGATTCCTGATTTCAATTGGAAGGATATTAAGGTAATTATTATTTTGCTGTTATGCATTAAATGCGGCCTTGAGTTCCGCCCCTAAATGCCTTGGAATTTGACGAAAGGTATGTTTTAAAATGTAACCGTTATTACTGACTTTTTAATATTAAAGTAATATTTAATTAAACTAAGTTGTATATTTTTCAATATGTAACAGATGATGTGTAACTTAGTTATTTGAAAAATCGGCTAAGTGCGAGTCCGTCTCACGAACTAAGGGTTTCGTACCCATTATCTATAAAACGGCAAAAAAATCACATTTGTTTTATGGAAGCCCTCTAAGTACTTATTTTATTCTGTTTTATATATTTTTTATTGTAGCAGCAACATAAATACATAATCTGTGGAAGTTTCAACTGTCTAAGTATTATGGTTCATGAGATACGGCCTGGTGCGGAACACTAAAAACGGATTGTTTCTTGTCAATATGCTAATACCTTATTATTTTTATTAAAGACAGTCATATTTCAGTTGAAAGGCAACTTGTGCTTAACTGTACACTACCAAGCTTATTTTTAGTTTCTATTTATTAAGATATATTATTTAGGTTCTTCTCAAATAATACACAATTTTTTTATATTTGAACAAAATATTTTGGTTTTTTTTACTTAAATTTAATATTGTAGTTTGAATTTTCGAATTACATGAATTTAACTCCGTTTTTAGAGATACACCTTTTCCATTTCATTATAATTATTTAAGCCGTCGATCCGTCATAACGCATCGGCACGGGCGCGGGCGTGCGACTGTAAACGCGACGGTTGTGGGTTCGATTCCCAGTTGGGAGATATTTACATTATTATTCACATTACTATTACTCAATATTTACATTATTTTTATTTCCCCGCTCTGGTCGAAAAACCCGCGTAGCTTGTAATTTTACAGTTTGAACTTGACGTCATTGTTAATTAGTTGTAAAGCAGATCTCAGCTTATTTAAGTTATTTTGTACAAATATAATGTTTCACTAAGGTGCATTCACTTTTTACTACGAACACATTTTTAAAAAAAAATGGTCATGCATAAATTGTTTCACACGAATTATATGATTGTTTGTGAGAACGCAGAGGGTGCCCTTTCCACTTTAACCCCCACCCCCCCTAATTTTCAAATAGAAATTATTACATTAAAACAACAGTAACGAAATAATGTTGAAAAAATTATAATACAAATTTCATAAAAGTTAGGACTCCTCCCTATCCCCTTCAAGCAATGTCACACTTTGGTTCCCTCCTTAAACTAACGTGTAACGCCATTTATGACTGGCTCCTAAGAAAAGCATGCTTTTATAAATTAAATTAATATTTTAGACACAATGGTTAAAATAAGTTAATAATGAATTGATCTTCCATTTTGTAATAGTGATGTAAATGCGTTATCTGCTGAATATGGAGTCGGCTAACTTTTGTTTGACGCCAAAGATTATTTATATACTTGCCATATTATATATATAAAAATCTAATTATATTGAAATATAATTATATTTATTACAATAAGAGACAGGCAGATTAGTCATTAAAGTTGCTGGATCATATTGATTAATTAAATGTATAAATAAAAAAATCTATTTCTGTTTTCACGATTTGTTAATGTCGCACGTGTAAAGTGACCTCAGTAGGTTTAGAATTGTACGTAATTTAGTCGTAATTATAAAAAAGTTAAATAAAGGTTTAGCCGATTACATCAAAATATAATAGAATATTCTTATTTTGTAAAAAAATTGATGCAGAATATAAAAATACACGTCGTCATATAGTACAAAGTGTTTAAAAACTAGTTTCCTGGAACTAGCCCGCTGTACCTATGCGGAATACAGGGTTATACTACTACGTTGGTGCCTTGGAATGTGTTCACTAAGGTGTTGTTACCTCAATGTTTCTGTAATACATGTTAACACTTATACCGTAGTTTTATTGAAAATCCCATTCAAAAACGTAATGGTTGTAAAATCATAAATTTATTATAAAAATTTGCAGTCCTTCTTAGAAAATAAATTATATACAGTACAACTTGTGTCATTGCTGCCTTGAAGTTTTGAAGGTTTGCTAAATTTAAAATAAGAAAAAAATTGTACGATCAAATGTATATCTAACATCAGGGCGACCACAACTCGTCGATCATACTACAACATAGCAAATGTTTTTTGGAGCATATCAATAAGATGCAAAATAGGTAAAATAAAAAAAAGTAAAATTATCAAATTAAAACTGCTGCTCCTAAATCACATTTGGTGCCCCTTACAAGGTTCTAATAAATAATAATACTGTATGTCTTCAATAGTTATATTGTAAATAAGCTATTATATTATTCTTACTTAAATACAAAGATAATACTTGTATTCATGCAACTCTTTTAAGATATATTGTTTTAAGCACTTCACTTTAGAGATCTTATACATTCTAAAATCAATGTTTTAAATATAAACTAATAGGTCCATAAATATTAGTAAAAGAATTAAGATTTTTGCTCAATAACTAATACAGGGATTCAAACTCACACTCATTAACATAACTAAGCTATAATATATTTGATGGACAAACTGCTTACTTTATGACCACTAAAGGACTCTCCTCTGAGTATTAATGTGAGTTTTGACTTTGAGTCTCACTCAGAGGAACAAAAAAATAAAGTATTTTCATTTTTCCTCTCTGGTAACAAGATAGTGATGTTGTGTTCCAACACTCAACACACTATCTCAAAAAATGTATGGTTAACAGAGTGTCTGAACAAAAGATTAACTGCGACAGGGCAGGTGTCAAAAAAAATAAAATTTAATTGCTTGGTGATATCCATAAAGACACTGCACTAGTTCTTCCAGAAATTGGGATTTTGTTGCAACCGCCTCTCAAAGTTCTGATACCACGTGTGGAGAGTGTTCAGAGGTATGTACGACACTCCTGGGGTAGGAGTCATTTGATCTTGCGTTACAGAGAATGATGCTACAAAATTAACTAAGCTCTCTAACATTTTTTGGGCAAATGTTACATATGTATTTACTTGTTGTGCCTGAAACAGTATGATTTTGTTAGATATATTTATTTTCTATAACAAAAGAATAATGTTAACTAAGTGATTTCTAAAATTAGTGATACTTACTTCAGAATTAGGTAAGAGTTGAGAATTTGCCTCTGGTTCTATACAAATTCCGATTTGAGCATTGTTACAAATTTGTTGTTGGCCAAATGCACTCATAAACTTATTTTCACCTACAATAAAATTACAATACAATTAAAACCACATTTTAAAAAAATCTTATTCATTTTTATAAAGTTTACTAAGCAAACTTACTAGATAATTCATGTAATTTCTTTAAATTAGAGATCTTAAATATGGCAGAGGGCTTAGCGTTAGATATATGTCCTAAAGGTTGCCAGTTCGGCGGCGCGTTGGGGTCCGGCCAGCTCCAGTAGACCACCGCCACCGTGCCCGCCGGCAGCGGTGTCGTGCCCGTTAGAAACACCACCGCGTGGTTAATAGAGTCCACGTCCAGAATGGTCGTGATCAGACTAGTCTCAGAAACCGGCGTAAAGTCTGTCTGCACCTGAAATTACAAACATTCTCATTCATAAAACTTATTATTCAACAAACGCTCATCATAAACATTGGCTTTGTTATTACTTACAAGTCGCCCCGACACTATCATGCCGAATATATTAGTCATGACTGTCGAAAATGAAAAGTTCAAATGGTTATTTAACGTAAGTTAAGAATATTAATTAAGAATTTGGTTTAAATAAAGAAAAGCAACATTTTATTCTAGAAAGAACTTCACATTTCGAATTCGAAGCAGTAGTAATCCATCAATAAACCAACGTCAAATTCAAGTGACGTTTGAGTTGGAGACAGATACACACAGATAACATCTTAATATATTTTAATAATTTTAGTCAATTGCTAGATTAAACTTATAACGTATTTATAGATAATAAGAATATCAAATAAATATTTCAGTACAGCTACCTATCTTAAATAAAACCTTAATACAATTTGCATATTAACGGATTTGAAATTTTGGTGCGCAGCGGCACAATGATATGACTGTAATACGACAGTTGTGGGTTCGATCCCCACGCGAGGAAACGAAATATTTACTTAAATTTATATTTACGTTTATTCGCTTTGGTGTCGAGGCAAAGCGCGGCGTTGAGTTCTGCCACTCAACACGCAATGCCTCCAGAATTCGGCAGAAAGTGGGTGAGTGTCTTAACATTAGTTTCACCCTGCCTACCCTGCTGTGTGCGTGAAGTTGAGAGAAAAAAAGGAAAAAGTATTATGTACTACATAAATACACATTGATTACTGTTCTACTATGTAATATGTTGTGCATAAAAACAACTTTTTATGTTGCATTTATTATTCTTTATATACTTAACTCTTGACGAACACGTACATTGCCGTCTTTATGATTTAAAAAACAGATCTTATATAAAAGACAGAAAAATCTAAATTAACCATTTGAGTATGTATCATACATACTGAAATCAGTTTACAATTCTTACACAAGGATTAGGAATAAATATATATCCATACCTATATTATAAATTCGAAAGTAACTCTGTCTGTCTGTCTGTCTGTCTTTTACGCAATCAGGGCCAAATCGCTTATTTAATTCTGATAAAATACTGATATAGAGATACTTGAGGGTTTCGCGATGAACATAGGATACTTTTTTTTCTCATATTTGTAATATTTTCGATATATACCAATATATTAAAATAATTAATTTGACATGCAATTT
>DWNA01002418.1:0-11803 GCA_018249835.1 Heliconius besckei
AATGCAGCTTTCATACAAAACAAAAACAATGTAAATCGGACCAGTAGATCCAGAGATCTTAGCGTTCAAACAAACAAACAAACAAACTCTTCCGCTTTATTATATTAGTATAGATTGTTCGCAAAAATTATTAATTATTTAATATAGAAAGATTTAGGCAAACTACTAAGTACTTTTTCTAATATTAAGAATTTCCTTTAGTTACTTTTACATCTTTTGTTTGTTCATTTCGGTAACTCAGGTATTTTTTCTAATAATAAATCTTCACTTATTATTCTTTTTTAACTTATTTTTATTATTTAGGCTTATATTTTCTTACAAATTCTATTGAAAACCGAAAATAATTTCATAAATATATTTAATAAATAATCGTATAGTTCAAGCGGGCGTAGCCGCGAATGGGTCCACTAGTATATATATATATATATAACATGTCCAACGTACTCCAGCCGAGAGAAAGGGACTGATGGGTCCATCAAGAGAATAAACTTTTTAAAGTTATCTTTATTAATTACAGAAGTACAGAATTATCTGAGATCTCAATTATCTATACCAGAATTATTAAATTAAGTACAGAATTATCTTATACCTCTCCTGGTTCAGATTGAATTTGATGTCGATCTTTTTGATGTCTATTTTCCTATGAAGATTGAATCTTTTTTTGTTTTAACGTTTTTTAATCTACTGAATTTAGAAAGTTAAAATTGGGAGCTTAGGAATTTTAGTAGGAATTTTAGAAGGACTAAGAGAGAATGTCTCGAAATTCCTATGAGATGTATTTTTCATTGTACTACCACGAAATATTATGTTACTATAGGGAAACAAAGTTGTAGGCGACGGCTAGTGATATACATTTCGTTTAAAAGTTATATTTATTAAATTTTAAATTAATTTCGAGATATGTTGTAAGGAAATAAGAAATCGCCCAAAATAATACTTCGAACAGAAAATGCCAAACTCGGTCATACTTTCTCCGCGTTATTGATTCGCAGGACAAAGTTTACAGGTTATTGATACACAATTTGTACATAAAAAGGAAGTGTTCCGTAAATTGGGGCGCGCCGTTACGGCCAGCTGTTTTTACGCTTAGTTTTACTGCTGGAAAATTTGCCGTACCATGCCGTAAAATTTGGGTGTCATGAATAAAGTAACCTTCAGCGTTATGATATACTTGTTTCAATTTAGATACGAGAATTGCCAGCTGCTTTTGATTATATATTTTTTAGTATCCCGGTATATCCCGCACATAGCAGGGTAGGCAGAGGGAACCTGCAAACCTGGTGTTAAGACACTCACTGGTAAAGCATTCCGTTTCTATTAAGACGCTTCCGTTCCCCACTTTCCTCCGAATTCTAGAGGCATTTTGTATTGGGTGGCGGAAGTTAACGCCGCGCTTTGCCTCCTTACCAGAGCAAGTTAATGAAAATATTTTTTTTTTCATTTTCTTGAGTGGGAATTTAACCCACAACCTGTAGCGTTTACAGTAGCGCGTGCGTTGTGGCCCTGCGCCCCTATACTTAGTATACTTAAGTTGTTTTGTTTTGTTTTTTGTATTTTGAGCGCATCAAAAGAAAAACTGGCGTATGCAACACCAATTCATCTTTGTTGTTAATGTTGAGTTTCAGATGGCTTAATGGTAAGTAGATCCCAGAGTTTTTACTGTTTTTACCATCTAAATTTATACATATTAAAATGTCTGTTTTGCTAAATTTTCATTAAATTTACTGTATTTAACATTTAAGCTACTTTCTAAGTATTTTCAATAGTGTTAGCTACCATAAAAAAAGTGTATTTTATCATGTGGAATAACTTTTATTTCGCTCTGGTAGCAGGAGAGAAATTATATTTCACGTAGTCTGCATAAAATTTACAAACTGCTATGTAAATACTGATTTAAAGTTTATATTTTACATTTGATGCTGTAGAACTGATATCCCTCGGGTGGAAACTTTTGTAGTGCTATTTAAATTAGATTTGTATCGTCACCGATTAGAATTTATTTATCTTAGCTTTAAATTGGTATTTAATTTGTTCTTTTTAATTTTATAAAAAAACAAATTAAATGACATCTTCACTTCGCTTGCCATTATTGGCATAAAAGTAAACAGTGTCGGCTAAGTGGTCTGTAATTAGTGTGTAAGGTTAACCAGACTAAAGGAACAAAAATATTGAAAATATTCCTATAGAACTATATTCCTTTTCGTGGGATTCAAACCTACGCCCATCACTTTCACCTCCTTTACATGGCTCTACTAACTATGATTTTTATGCTACTTCGAAAATTGAGTGTTTTAACAGGCGCTAGTTGCCTACCTTCCTAAAACCTAAATCTCAAACAAAAACTTTTAAGTAAATAAAAACGTCGTGGCACAGGGGCACAAGCGTGTGATTGTAAACAAGGAAATGAAATATTTAATATTTTAATTCCTTCGCTCGTGTGTCGAGGCAACGCGCGGCGTTGAGTTCCGTCACATAACACGCAGTGCTTCCGAAATTCGGTGAAAAATGGGGAACGAGAGTGTCTTAATACTAGGTTAACTCTGCCTACCCTGCTATGTGCGGGATACAGCATGGAGTTAAAAAAAATAAGAATAGTGTTACTATTAATCGTGGTGCACCTATTGATTATGTTTCTGCAGGTTTCGAGAGAACGGATATTGAATTTGCTGCAAACGTGCGAAAAGCAATCCGAACATGTTTCAAAATGTCATTTTAAAAGTGCAGAGTAAATCAACCACATGAACAATATATTCGCATCAGATGAATCGCTTAGCGAAAGGTGCTAGTTTCACTTTGTATAATTTATATACCTGTATTTTGAAATGAATTATTTTTTTTATTTAGTTAATCTTCTCTCTGTCGTTATACCGATCAAGAGAACCTAGTGCTAAGACACTGTACTATGTTTCCAGTGTGAATGCGAAACATTGTGCGTTAATTGGCGTATCTCAACGTTGCGCTTTTTTTTAACAAAACGAGAAAATTAAAATATTGTATGTCATCGATGTGACTAACTTATCTTAATGAAATCTCGTTAATTTTGGTTAAATCTGATAAAATTTTTTTTTTAAAGTTTCCACAATTTATTTCTAATTTATATTTCCCTGAATATAATTTAAAGATAGCAATATTTAATTCAGCTTTCACTTTTATTTTTAGAAATGGAGTCGCCATTTCGCTGATAAGCTTTGTCGCGAATAAGATAACATTCAAAGTGTAAATCAAGTTCCTTTTGCCGCAGACTTTTGTTTGACAGATGTTTTATCTGTAAAATGAGTTCGAGACGGGGACCTAATTAGAAGCGTCTCTGCGCGGCCATCCCGGACATCTCCGAAATAAATAACTTTGTTGTACGTTACTTTAAAGGGACTAATGTCGCCTTTGAGAATTGTATGTTACATTTTGTAAGGCGCGGCGTGGCAGGTCGTCGTGGCGCAGGGGTACAACCATGGCACTTTAAACGCGACAGGTCGTGGGCTCGATTCCCACTCTGACTAAGTAAATATATAAAAGGCCAAAAATTAAATAATTATTGACATTATGGTGCAGTGGAACCCTTAACTTTTTTTTCCCTTTCTTATTTGTGTTATGTCTCGTATACCTGTAGTAGATTGTCTATGTCAATCGTCAATATGCAAAAATCGCTCAATTACGTAATTAAACTAAGGAGTTAGTTAAGCTACTTAGGTATAAGTCCCATTAAAGTTCGGTTGTGAAGCTTCATTGTCTTTAAAAACACAAGTCTACCATTATAGTATTTAAACGATTTTATAATAAGATTTTGAATAGAAATTTTATGGAAATAGCAAAATGTTAGATTCTATTTACTATTATTATTGGGACTGTGATATGTTATCAAACATTTTTTTTTGTTTTGAATAGAAACTCTTATGTCACTCACTCTCCATTCCCTGCTTTCCAAGTCTCAGTGGTTAGTACATACCACGAGCCGTCGCCTTCAAAAAATCCGTTTTCTCGTTCCCTTAGTAATGCTCTTATTGCTTCCCTACACTCCCTAACATGTCAAGTTTCAACTTTCTAAGTCTTGTTACCAGAACGAGGAAATGGAAACAGCTCATTCCTCTGAGTCGCAATCGAACCCACTACCGTCGTATTTATACTCTTACTCTGTGCAACGTGCGCCAAGACGACCTCAAGCATCAATGTTTGTAAATATTTTTTTCTCCATGATTACGAGTATTAAGAATTTTGTTTCCATTGTTGTTTCCGTAACATTATGTACATAAAATATCATTGATATCTCTAAATCTGAACATCCTGCGGGTGACGTCAACCGCGGAACACTGCCTGCAACTGCCTACGCCGCTTCGTAGCGTAGTGTTTACACGCGCGCCGACAGCGCCGGTTGAGCGCTACGTAGTGCTACGAAAAGTGCTACGAAAAGTGCTACGAACTAAAACAATATACTATTTTACGTTATTAAAATAACGTAATAAATTTATTAATTATAATAAATTTATAATTTAGTTATTCACGATTTTATCATTAATATATTTTAAAATAAATATTGCAATATAAGCTATGTATATATGCTATGTATATGTATATATTTTTCGATGGTTAAATAATATTAACGGTTATTAACTCGTTAAATTTTAATGTATTCGAAACGTTTGTGGTCGGAATATAATATTTGATATGACGATACAATCGATAAGCGTAATCAGTGAATGGTGCAAGATACAGCCTCCCCTCGCAATACTGATTAAAGATGATTTCAGAATGTGATGTGTAGTGACATACATCTTAATAGACGCACGTACATTTGATGGGATTGGAAATTTGCTTTCTTTTTCTTTTGATTTTTGAAAATGTAACCGTGAGTGCGAATTGAGTATATTCCTTGGAATTTAAATATTTAAAAAAAGGGGAACAGAGTGTCTCAAAAATAGATTCACTCTGCCTACGCTGCTCGCCGGGATACAATGGAAAACGGAATTTATAGTAATCTGTGGGTAATATAAGTGTATAATTGACGATGGGAGAAGGCACGTCCCCAGGAGTATTCTTTGCCACCAGTTCTAATGGTAACGGATATAGACTATCAGCTCGAGGAGTTCAGACGCTGCAAACATTTCTGCGTGAGCATGGAGCTGATTGTGTACGACAGTTCATGCAGGTGAGAACGATGGTTAAGACAATGGTAGCAGCGGTGGCTTTTTTTATAAACAAATTAGAAAGTATTGAATAAATAGTCTATTTTTACAAAAGGAGGTGTAGTGCAATACACTAAACTTATTAATTCTAAATAGATAAATACAAGTACCACATCGGAACACAACGCCGCGCTTTGTCACCAGAGCGAGAAATAAAAAATATATAATCCTTCCTTTCATCATTTTCTAGGTTGCAATATAGATTTTTTTTTAATACTAATTAAAATATTTGTATAATAAATTACACTTAGTTGTAAATTAGAATTTACAAAATAACAATTTATTGACTAAAATAATTTTAGATTGTTATTATTCCGGGATATGCATATAATACATCTGGCACCAAGCCGCGACATGTTCTCGTTGGAACACAGCGTGAGTGTACGCCGAGGTCGGAACGAGTGTGCAGGCTATTGTATACGACTTTTTTGGCCCAATGTGTGAATGTGCAATAAAAAACGACGACGGCTTGATTCGGCGCGCTACCGTTGTAAATTCTTGCATGAGGTAGGTATAACGTAGATATCGACCAAAAATCGGTTCGGGGCTACGATTCAATTTTCACATTTTTTCGGATTTTTCTTTTTTTTGGTTGGGTGTTTTCATATTTTTTGTCGTCTGTTCTTTTTCTTCTGTGGGTTTTTAATTTTTTTGTTTGAGATATGGAGAAAAGTATGTGTTAACATATTATAACTTTTTTTATAAATGTTGTGGCTATGGTAGCACATTGGCACAGCGCCTTACTTTAATCGCGGCAGCACTGTAATTGCCTTTTGAGAAGCGGAACTTAACTGTTCCTTTTTATTAGAAACAAACATACAATAAAAATAATTCATCCCCCCGAATAAGAATCGAACCGCCGCGCCGCGACATCGTCAAGGAAAATATAGAAATTAATTAAACATTAATTATTGTAAATGCGACAATTGTTGGTTCAATTCCCATTCGAAGGAATATTTTCATTTATTAATATTTTCATTTCTTCGCTCTGGAAACAACTCAACACGTAACGTCTCGAAAATTCGGCGGAAAGTGACGAACAGAGTATCTTAACACTGGGTCCTCTCTTACTGCTGTATGCGGGATACAGCGTAAACCTTGGTATGTAACGAGCCATAAAACTGAAGACAAAAAGTAATATCGGCGTTTCTTTGTTTGACGCAACAAAGCTCCAAACAATGAAACTGAGAGATAATTTCAACGGAACCTGCCTGTTGTTACCACCTGTGTGCTGTGTATTGACTTGTATAAAATTTAAAGGACTTGTTTGATAACATAATAATATTATTATGTTTTTCCTTAATTATACTACACTCTATACTTTTTTAATTATTATAAAATAATAATGTGTCCATGCCGAAAATTCTTTTGATTTGTCGCTTTGAAAATTTATCTTGCTTCTCCTTTATAGAAGTGATAGCCAAGTATTAAATTACTTTACTGCAGCCGAAACTACGCGCCGTAGAACGCTGAACGCTGAGAAAGGGTGTAAGAGATAGATAAGAGAAGATAGAAATGAAAGCGACGGTCACTAAGTTGAATCAGTCACATTTGAAGGAGACGTTTTCATGCAAATATTGATTGAAATTCAATTCAACAGATGCTTGAGACGTTAATACAAGTTGTAATTAACCCATGTATCGGACAATTAATACACATCGTTCACCACCACCTCCGTTGTGACCAGATGGCAATGCATGATGTGTATCTAATGGTGTAATTTAACGCTGCGCCTTGCCTGACACACACAGCCAGATGCGCCCAGTCCCGTTGCACCACGCTGTCCCCGAAACTCATATAAATTGTAACCTTGTTATATTGAATGTCAGTTCGTTTGACCACCTGTGTCATGCACGCTGAATTTAGTTCAATGTGGTATTATTTTATTTAGTTGAATTTGCGTTGTTGCATTTTTAATTTTCATAAACACAAGGCCATTTTGGCGCACTGGCAAAACGATAGGCGGTTATTCCCTGCTGCCGCAAGTTGGGTGGGGGTTGGAACCTGTAACCCTCGAGTGTTTAGTTAGAAGCGTTGCCGTTGGCGCAATGACGGAATGATAAAGTTATATTAGATGGTAATTAGGAAATTAGGTTGAGCTGAGCTACGTGAAACTGATTTTACGCTATTTAAAAAAATAACGTCTTTCAACAGATGTACCGATTTTAATTACGAGTTAATTAAAACTCGGTCAAGCAACGTTAATCACAGTGTAACTGCAATGTGACTGTTCGTTCTTTTCAATTTATCACCTAAATCCTCTTTGATATGAGTAACATATTTAAAATGTTTTCCAAAGGAACGTGAAATGTGCCTACGTGTTTTTTTTAATATAGCTTCACACTGTGTCTTATACATGGTGAAGCAGGATACCTGGAACCTAGTGTTGGAATACTCTGTTTCTATGAAGACACTTCGTTCCCCACTTTCAGCCGCAAGATTGCAATTCCTTGATCACATATCAATTTTTCAATTTATAACATATACAAATGCTTATATTCTTGATCTCGATGTAGTACATGTAATATTTTTTTAAATTGTAATTATTATCACTATTCTTAAACCTCGATGTTGGGTACGAGCTATGTTTACAAAGTACCTACGAGACATGGTTTTGTTAATTATGAAAACGTTTTCTTGTTTAAAGATATTACCTTATCGAGAAACTTTTATGTATTAGTCTTATTAAAACTGGTAACTAATTAACGTGCTCTATTATTGTTTCAGGTAAATGCTCTCAAAAGTTTAAAGTTAAAACTCTTTAAAGTTGGTAATCTTATATTATTGTTGGGTAAGTAGGGTGAACTTCGCTTCGGAATAACTAATGACACCTGACAAATTGTATGTGCTTGAGGTAACTCTGACTGCACGTACAGTGGGTTACATCGACACGATTTATTTGACAGCCAGTCAGACTATACTCGCGCATTAAGACATTTCCGTTCCCCATTCATTACGTGTTGAGTGGCGGAATTCAACGCCGCCTTTTGCCTCGTAGTGTGAATCGAACCCACAAACGTCGCATGTATAGCCACATTTTAGGTAAAATCATTTCAGCTCATTCTAAGTTTACACACACGCCGATTGTAATATTAAAATAATTTAAAAAGTCTTCGCAGCCCGGAAACTGAAATGATTTAAAAGCTAGTAGGTACATTTATACGTACAGTAGGTCGACGGTGTACAGTACAGGCACTGTGAGTGTGGCTCGATGTAACTTGTCCTTGTATAAATTGCAGTTAACTTTAGTTTCGCTTACAGACCCACTTGATTACATGAAGCGTTTATTTATTTATTTATATTACGAGTGGCTGTTTATTTTGTAACATTATATATTTATGTGTAATGTGACGGGTTGTTCATACACCTAAGGGGAAAATGACATATGAAATGTTCATTTTCCCCTTTTAGTTCTCTGGTAAGAGACGGTTAGACGGGGGGAGTCACTTTGTCCTATAACATCGATTAAACATATTCATTCATTGATAGACAGTTAATTATGGGAACGATTTAACTTTTAGAAAAGGGAAGCAGGGAGCATCATAATGAAGTTTAAAAAGCTTTGGTCTCGAATTATTCCAAGCGTATAATTTTGGTCATAATTTACGGACGCTCAAAATCGTTTCCCGCGCCGTAGACATGTCGCTTTGGTCAGCTATTCGCCCTTGCGAACATTATATTTGACTTTGTTTGAGATGGATAGCTAGAAGCTAGAAGTATAAACGTTAGATTGTTTGTATCACTTAATAGCATACAATAGGAATAGGTGTCCGTGCGTGTGCGTGCATGAACTTTACGGTGGAAACAAAAATAAAAAAAAATTTTTTGTCTTTAGACAACAATATAGAATAAATAATCATTACCGTGTAGATAAATTAAATTATATAAAAAATGGTACATTTTTCTCTGTATATTTACTTTTCTTTAGCTTCACGCTATAGTGTTAAAACACTCCGTACCCATTAAGACACTTCCATTTCCCATATTATGCCCAAATTTGAAGGTACTGCTATTTAGTGGCGGAATTCAATGTCGCTTTGCCTCGCTACCAAAATGAGGAAACCAAAATATTAAATAATTATTTTTTTCGGGTGGGAATCGAACCCGTTTACAGTCGCACGCTTGTGCCCCCGCGCCACGACTGGCTTCTTGATTTACTTATTGCATAACTTATATATTATCTTAACTTTATTGACTCTCCATCACATAAATGAACTCGGAAGCCGTGTAATCGACGCGTGTAACGCGTTGGGGTCGCATTATTGGGATTTTCATGTTTACAACCAGATTTAACCAATCAGCCTAGGTATCTAAACTTATTAAAAGATTAAATTCTGTTTTTAACGTTACTCATGAGTAAAGTGTACTACTTACCTAGTATTAAGACACTCCATTCCCAACGGAAAGTATAATTTCTGAGACACGTCGTCGGCCTTGTAAATTTTATAAATTTATCAGAATAAAACTCCATTTAGACGATTAAGTCAAAAGATTTAGAAATCTAGAGCAAGTAAACGTAAGCGTAGCTCTGAAACAAGACACGATAACAAAGCCGCGCTACTCTCCTGCGTCCCATTTGATGTCCTTTTCTAAAATTTCCATGAAGGATGTATAAGAGAGAAATCTAGACGTTCCATTTTTGTATTTGTTATTCACACACTAGCTACGAGGAAATATTTAGGAAATGTCTAAAAGTTTGAACGCAGGTTGATCCGCAACCCTTCCTGTGTTAAATAGCTACACCTTAATGGTTGGTATCAAACAGTCGCGGGTTCGAATCCAGCTAAGTATAATTTTTTATATGTTTCTAAAATATTTAACATAATAATTATAGCAAGTGAAAGAGTAAATTAACTAAGCTTCTGTATATTGTTTTAATTGGTTGTATCACTACAATAGTTTTTGGTATTTTTTTTAAGTATTTTCTTCGCAAGTTGGCAACAACAACCTTGTCAGTAAGACTTCCCTTTCCCTTATTTTTGAGAGATTGCGTGACACACAGTGCGAACGCACCTTAATTCGTATCATTATAATTATATTACAACAAAGTAAGTCACCAGCGATACATCAACTTTACAAGCAGTAAATAAAAATGACACGACATGATAGCTGTCCGTGATTGATGACGTAATCGAGACTCTATTGACGGATTCGCTTACCGATCGGGTTTGCCACTATATACTCGTATAAGACTGAGGCTAGCTTTAGAGTTGTGTGTCAGACACAATTAATGTCAATATACTACAATAAGCTTCCTCGATAAATGGGCTATACAATATTCTACATAATTATTCAGTTCAAACAATTAGTTCCAAACAAACGAAGTCTCCAGCTTAATAATATTTTGCTAAAAATATCTGTTTCTCTTAAGATGAATAAATAATGTAAAAATATATAAGCATTAGCATTTACAGTTTCCAGTTGCACATTTGCCAAGTAGCTTTTGGCATACCGAAATGTGATGCAGGTTTTCCCTTAGTTCGTTTTTTTATTTGGAACTCTAATATAGGCTAAGTTAGCTATTACTTAGGAATGAAATCAAATGTTCATTACTTAATTTCCATTTTATGTGGAGAAAAGTTAATTTTAATATTATTTTACTTTGTTATAACTATACTTAATTCTTTTTTATTAACTGTGGGCTAATTACATTTTAAAAATTCAGATGAGCAACTTGTTATTGCAATACTTACTCACTTAACACGCAATGTCTTGAAAATTAGAAATCGGAGTGTCTTAACACTAAGATCCCACTGTGTAACCTGTTTAAAGAGGGAAGAAACGTGAAGCTGAAAATAATGTAGTCTGTATGACACAAGAAGGAAGGTATAGGCTAGTAATATTTTGTATGATATGCGATATTTAAATCAGAATAAATCTCGCCCGGGAAATTGGGCATAAATCTCAATTAAAATCAATCTTCATAATACAAAATTTCCTCATAAATTATCCATAGACTCTTCAATATTTGTGAACAGCACGCACTAATGGCGTCGGATTTATAAATATCCGCTATAAACGTGCTCACACTCGCGGTTAATCGTGGGATTACACGGCCTAGGCTTCTCTAGCAATTACGTGAGGACGAAGCTGCCACGAATAATTTAGCGTTAAACGCCAACGCTTTTATTTTTATACTAGCGGACCCGGATAAGAATATTTATTAAATATATTCATGAAATTATTTTCAATTTTCAATAGAATTAGTAAGAAATATATAAGCTTAAATAATCAAAAAGAATAATAAGTAGAGACATATAATTAGAAAAAAATATCTGAGTTATTGAAATGAACCAACAAAAGGATTAAATTATTATCCTTTCCTAGTATCCTAGTATTCTTAATATTAGAAAAAGTACCTAAAGTTTTCCGTGCGTGCGTACTTAGATATCGATTCTATGAAATAACTAAACATTTCTCTCTATTAAATAGGATAATTTTAGCGGGCAATATCAAATAAGAAGAGAACCAAAGTGTAGCTTAAATTAATTATAAACAACAAATAATTACATAAAAATTAACAATAGTTCGAATATGTATGAAAATTTATAAAACCGTCAACGTCATCCGCCCGTTCGCGTCGGTCAAACTATGCCGCCCGAAGGCTAGGTCATTTCGAATCAGTG
>DWNA01002419.1:0-11801 GCA_018249835.1 Heliconius besckei
ATGCAAAATTTGAGACTCCTAGCATTTGTAGTAACGAAGTTTCATACAAACTTTCGACCCCAAAAGCAACCCCTTAGTCGAATATTGCAAATTCCCGTCTTAGCGAGCACCTACGTCCTATAAGTAACTCCTATGCAAAATTTGAGATCCCTAGCACATGTAGTTACTGAGATTTCGTGATGAGTGAGTGACCTTTCGATTTTATATATATAGATTATAATATAAAATAATAATATTCTACTTTTTATTCCGTAGGTACTTTGCATGTTTTTCTTTACTATCATGGATATTAACAGCTTCATAATACCTTTTATTCCCAGTCCGCTCGACGGCCGCAAACCGAGGATCGGTTCCCGCAGGGGGCATCCTTACAGTCGATTTCCCTTACTTCCTCACAGGCAGCCACATAGTGCTAGTATTTATTCAGGGACAGAGTACCCTCTTAGGTTAATTTTTATTTATATTTTTAATTAGCTTAATTTTTTCTGTGCTGGGTACCGTACCTGTACGTGGACCGTAGACCTGGATATTCGATATAAATTTCAGCTTGATACCTCGACCTGATGGTGAGATAAAGCTATAAGATCTTGACAGACGGACACACGGATAACAAAGTTATCCTATAAGATTTCTGTTTTTCTTTTGAGGTATGGAACCCAAAAAAAATGCTTAAATACACAAATGAAGCCGACAAAAAATGTTATAGTACACTTTTAGGTGTAAACAAAGTATTAAATTATATTTATACATACATATTTATATGAATATATGAGCGGCGTTGTGTTATACCATTGTAGCGTCCTATTATCATATTATAGATAATTATGCTGAAACTACTTGTCCTTAAGTGGATTGTGTCAATCGCCTACCTAAATAAAGCCATTGATTAGGTTTTTTGATAGTGACATAGATTCTCAAATATATGTAGGTATCACTCGGTCACAGTTCATAAATGATTTATTAAGTAGTGTTATTTATACATAAAATATTGATAATGATGCCTCAGTTTTAATATTTTTGTAATGTATTAATGTCTGAGATATCATCATCATCATCATCAGCAGCCATCTTTTATCCACTGCTCGACATAGTCCTTCCCCAATTCTCGCCACCACACTCGATCTTCAGCTCTTCGAACCCATCCGTTTCCAACCTCTTTATGTCTCAGATATTACATGTTTAAATTTATAAATAATTAAAATGATTAATCAATCTAAGATTTTACTAGTTACATAAACATTTTTATATTAGATTTATAATATATGTATAACAAATTTATAAGCAACATTAGACACATTACTATGTCTAGATTAATTTGTCTAAATTTAAGACTTATTATGATAAGCATAACTTGTATTTTTACATATACAAAATGTCTTTATTATATACGTTTTTTTATCAAACAAACTTATCATACAAATGTTAAATATATATATATATTTAGATAACGCTGACGTCAATATGAGAGGTCTTCTCCTTAAAGAGCATGCACCGCGTACATGGAGTTGTGGCAGCGCCCGCGTGGCCGGCGACGTCTCGCACATGTGCCCGCTCCCATTGGCCGCGGCGAGGGCGTGCGCGCCACCGCCTGTCTCTATATAATCACAAGTTTTCAATTCTAAGACAGCATTACTTGCTCGAGCGCCGCACGTGGCTATATATCGTATTTAGTATTATCACATATTATCATATCGCAGAATTTTGCCCGACCTTACTTTAGTTACTGCATTTGAATACCGTTTTCTATTTATAATCGAAAGGTAAGAATTAATTTTGCTTTTTATTATTATTTTTTTAGCTTAACGCTGTATATGTAGGCAGAGGTAACGTAGCGTTTAGTCACTCCATTCTCCATATTCCGTCGAATTTACGACGCATTGCGTATTCAGTGACGGAACTCTACGTCGCGCTTTGCCTTGTTATCAGAAGCAGTAAATTATAATTAATTTCTTATCGAACCCACTACCACCGCGTTTATGGTCACACGCCTGTGCCACTAAGCCACGACGACCTCAGGCCAGTAAATGAGCCCGCTCGAGAAAATGAGATAGGTATTTAATATTTTTATTTCTTCGCTCTGGTGTAGAGAAAAAAAAGCGCGTCGTTGAGTTCAGCCACTCAACACTCAACGCCTGCAGAATTCGGTGGAAAGTGGGGAGTGGAGTGTCTTAAGACTAGGCTCCTTTTGCTTACCCTTCAACATGCGAGATACAGCGTGAAGAAAAAGTTAAAAAAATAATATATTTTTATATAAATTACTTCAAAATATGTAAAACTATAAATAGCTATTAATTTCAGAATCGATTTGGAAAATGGCGTATTTACAATCAATGCCTAAATCAGAAACAATTAAACTACGAGAAAAACACATTGGGTAAGTATAATTTATTCGATTTCAATAACTCAGTCAAGTCGATCCATTGACTTTATAGTCGTTAACATGGCTGCTATAATAATTGATTTGGTGGCTCGTTCAGTTCTTTACAAAAGACTATAAATAAAGGAACGCTAACATTTATCAAGGCAGGTCTATCAGTATTAATTGCCTGTTCCGCTTCAGTACAGAAGCTGGGTGGAGATTTGAAACAGTAAATTTGTTTCAGCGCCGCCTGTCAGTTGTTTTTCCGTTCGTCTCCATTGAAAATAGTACGAGGTGTCGCCCAATTTATGTATGACGAGACGGGCGAGAGGTACCTCGACTGCATCAACAATGTTTCCCACGGTCAGTATCATTAGTGTATCTAGAATTCTAGACATATTTTCTTGGGGGAGAGCCTGGACTTTAACTTTGAACAGATATATTCGTGTAAATGTTGTTTTTCTTATATATAATAGATAGATTAAAAATATAAATTTATATAAAAATAAAAATAGAGGCCAGTGTTGGCGCAGAGGCACAAGTGTGTGACTGGAAACGTGACAGTTTGTGGGTTCAATTCCGACTCGAGAAAATGAAATATTTAATATTTTAATTACTTCACTTTGCTGTCAAGGCAAAAGCGCAGGGTTTAGTATCACCACTCAATACGCAATGCCTCTAGAATTCAACGTGTTTGTTGCGGGAATCAGAGTGAAGCTGAATATAAAAAAAAATAAGCAAATAATAAAATATAAATCTTGATGTTAAATATCTCTTATCAGGCGTTGACTATAAAATTGCATATTTTTTATATAAATAAATTATTTCTTTGTATAGAGCATAAACTAAACATAATGCATATAAACAAGGTCATTCTTATCTATACTGTATTTGTACACTAGATACATAACTTTATTTAATGATGTAGTTACAAAAATAGAATAATGGAGTACTATTTTGAGTTAATAAGCAAATATTTCGAAAAACGTTACATTTAGCCCAAAGCTACCTGAAAAAATATACCTGCTACGCACTGCGTGTTGGCTCTCATATAAAGTTACATTACAGTCTACACCACGAAGAATTAACTACCTACAAAATATTTGCGAAAAATGCATTTTTGTTGTTTATCTTAGTAACTTAATTTATCTTTCCAGTTGGACATTGTCATCCCCATGTAGTAGAGGCTGGTCGAAACCAGATGTCATTGATCTCAACCAATAACCGTTATCTCCACGATGAGCTCGTCATCCTAGCTGAGAGGCTCGTGAACACTATGCCTGAATCACTCTCCGTCTGTTTCTTTGTTAATTCGGGATCTGAAGCGAATGACCTGGCGTTCAGATTGGCTCAAGTTCATACCAAGAAGAAGGATGTCATTACACTCGACCAGTAAGTTTCCATGTTTTTATGAAATGTATGAATGTGTGGCAATAACATTATATTCTGATAAAAATATTTTTATTACAAAACTGTAACTTATCTATGCGATAAACACGCTTATATAATTAAATATTTCTATTAAAATATTTTATCTATTGTAAGTATGAAATTAATAATTCCTATACCAATTTACGTAATATTAAACTTTATAAGAACTATATAATTTAAATATTGCCCACCGACTTAGAAGTATGAAGAATGAATGAGAAAGATAGGATAGTGTGTTATTAGGGTGCTACTAGCGCCTGTTTGTTACAGCGCATATCATGGGCATCTTACGTCTATGATTGATGTGTCTCCATACAAACTAAACTTACCAGGAGGGCCAGAGAAGCCAGAGTGGGTTCATGTGGTGAGTTCGCCATGTACCATCTGAATGGGTTTAAGGAGTACATTTAAGCGCAGAATTTTAAGTACCTGTCCAATATATCTTTAATAAACAAAAATATATAATAAGTAGGTATAAATTATCACTTACAGGGCTACCAATAAACAAAGTTCTAACTTATATGAGAATTATTTGTTAACTTGCTTGACATAGAACGCAAAATAAAAGCAAAACATGAATTTATGTCTGCGTTTATTACAAGTAAAATTTCATTTTCTCGCGATACGTAAGAACATTTGATGAGAGTTTATACGGTACGCTATATCCGACGACATATTTTTTTATTGTTACATAAAGGCACTCGCTTCTTGTTAAACGTCAAGTTAATATGGACAGACGACCGTTTCTATATGTAACATTCATAAAGATAATATTATTTTCACGCTGATAGTAATAACATAAAATATTTCCATATTAGGCACCAGTCCCTGATGTATATCGGGGTAAATACACATATCCAAAGGATTCTACGTCAGAAAAAGAATTGGGAGAATTCTACGCCAAGGAAGTGGGCGTGATATGTGAAGAGGTGAAGACACAAAAAGGCGGTATTTGTGCTTTCATAGCAGAGAGCTTACAGAGTTGTGGAGGACAAATTATTCCCCCGGAGGGTTACCTTAAAAAAGTCTATGAGTAAGTATTTTAATATATCGAAAAAAAATATATAAAAATATTTAAATTTTTTCTTATCGATCGCAGTAAGTAGATATAACAACTGTATAATTTAATTTGTTTAATTAAATTTAAAATTTATTCAAATTAGAATAATATCAAACATTAAAAAATATATTTATTTAACACCGTATATTGTTTTAGATAAATAAAATAATTAAAAGCTACGGCCACAACTTGTTGACTTGCCACAACAGGGACTTGACTTAATAGTGAAATTTGACTGTCGTTTTTATAAAAAATCCACATTTACGTCTAAAAATATATATTTTTTTGTTATAGGTATGTCAGGGAGGCGAATGGTGTTTGCATCGCTGATGAAGTTCAAGTTGGTTTTGGCCGTGTGGGCTCCCATATGTGGGCCTTCGAAACCCAGGATGTAGTACCGGATATTGTTACGATGGGCAAACCAATGGGCAACGGTCATCCAGTGGCTGCAGTGATCACCACTCAAGAAATCGCTAAAAGCTTTGCCGATACCGGTGTGGAATATTTTAATACGGTATGTGTTCTTAACGCTTACAATTTGAGTATTTTATAAGATATCAGTACAGTTGGAGCTATTCGCCAAATAAATAATTGCAGGCTAATACTAAGCTCAGTTTTAATATTATTGTATTAGGCTTTTAAAGTAATTTGACACTGTGTTATTATTACAGTATGGTGGTAATCCAGTATCTTGTGCTATCGCGAATGCAGTCCTGGATGTTATAGAAGAGGAACGGCTTGTGGAACGCGCGGCGAGAGTTGGCAGTTACCTACTGACGCGATGTGAAGCTCTCAAACACAAACATAATCTGGTCGGCGACGTCCGTGGCAAAGGACTGTTTGTAGGAGTAGAACTGGTTAATGATAGGGAAACTAGGACGCCCGCTACAGCAGAGGCCAAACATATTGTAAACAGGTAAAAAAATGATCGTCACTCAGAAAAAATCATTAATTTTATAAAATAAAATAAAGTTAACGCTTAATTAATCTACTTATAAAATTCAGGATGAGGGAAGAAAAAATATTAATCAGCCGAGACGGACCAGATAGCAATGTACTGAAGTTCAAACCCCCTATGGTATTCACTTCTCAAGATGTAGACCGATTAGTGGATACCCTCGACAGAGTGCTTTACGAACTAGACGAGACTACTATACCAGTGAATGTTAAATTAGAGGTAACTATTTTAAATTTATTTTGTCATAAAAATTTCCTTTGATAAAGTACCTTTTTTTTTTGATAAAATTTTATGAAATTTGTTTGAGTAAACGCGACCGGTTGTGGTTTCGATTTATAATATCTCATTTTCTCGATCGATATTTTATAATATCTCATTTTCTCGAATGGAAAAGGAAATATAAATTTTCATTTCTTCGCCTTGGTGTGGAGGTAAAGAGCGGCGTTGAGTCCCGCCACAGGCAATGTCAGAATTTAGCGTAAAATGTAGAGCGGAGTGGTATATATTAACTATTAACATAGGCTCCCTCTGCTACATGCATCTTGCTGTAGCTGAAAATAAACTACGGTATATATGTTACTTTATATCTCTTAAAATAATAGTAATTATTAGAATATCATAATATTATTCAAAAACTATATTTATACTTTTTACAGGTTATGGTAACTCCTATCAGTGATGGAGTGGAGAGCAATGAATTCAAATTAAAAAACAGTATTCAACAACATATGAAAGCTGTGTAAATGTAACATAAAAAGAAATCTCCTTAGTATTATTGAATAAGTTTGTATATATAGATAAGTAATAATTTAAGTATGGACCAAATAAATAATATTTACTTTAGAACTTTTACTTATTACAAGATCCATGTGAAATAATCACATATCTTATTTAAATGTGTATTTTATTATTATTATATGCCTAATGAATGTGTTACTTTTATAATTAATTAAAAAAATATTTGGAATTTGAATACACACAATGAGATTTATTTTATCATTGAAGTTATTATAAAAGGAGTCGCAATTGTGGCTAAAGTTATGGTTCAACCCTTAATACATCCATATGAAAACTAAAACCACAATTTTCTTTGGTATGCATCTGGTCCAATGATCTACAGACTCTGAGGCTCAAGAGCACTGTTTTAAATTTGCATATATACAGATAATGTGATAACTATATTAACTAATTCATATTATATTTTTATGAGATTCAACCAAATTAAAGATATTGTCTTTAGAAAACTTTAATTTTTTACAAGACCTGCATGAAAAAATCACAAACCTTGCTGACTTGCATACATGGTTTTTAAATAAAATTTTTTGCATGTTAATTATTTATACTTAATAAACAAAATCAAACAAAAGTTAGAATACACCTACTCCCAACGTATCAAAATTTGATGTTTTATCAACTATATTTTTATATAAGGAATCACAATTCTCCTTAGTGATTAGAATTGGACGAGTTAACTTACTCTTACTAAAAAGTACCCTTTTCTTTATAAACTGACTATCCCGATGCTCTAATGACTCTGGACAACAAGGACACTCTTTGTAATTTGCTGTGTGTGCACTTCCACAATTTGCACATTTTGGTAGCTCTTTACTAGCATCTCTCTGACATTTCTTAGACAGATGGCTACCAGCACATTTTACACATTTTACTTGTCCGTGGCAGTACCTTTGAGTGTGACCCCACATTTGACATCGGTGGCATTGTTTTAGTTTATTGTCAGGCGGTTCCATCTTTACATCATAGCCCAACACTTTTTTTACCTTTAAAAGCTTTTTACCTTCATCATTATGATGTACGACTGCCAGAATAAGAGGTGTATCCCTTTTCTTACCCCCTTTAAGCATTCTATGCATTCGGATAACAGGAATGGACACACTTTTTAATTCTTTCTTCAGCTCCTCCAAATTTATATTTATTGGAATACCTCTTATGACTACTTTCAATTTACGTTTGCTAGGATGGCCAAAAGTGTGGTATGGTAATTGCTTGTTTTCAAGATACTGAATCAAAGCTTTATGATCATTAAAGCTAGGGCAAGTAATTTTAGTATGGTACCTACTGAGATAAGGTTGATAGAAATTAATACCAATTGAAAGCAACTTGCGAACATGGAGGCCAAAATCTATGGGCTTATGTAAAAAAATATTAGGCACTTTAAATTTAACTTTAGGCCATCTAGACAATAGAGCTTGGTCATGATCTTTCATGATAACCATACCAGGAGGAACATTTGATTCATCTGAATTAGTTGAGATGCGGCACTCCTTCACTAAGTCAGTCAAATTCTTTATTTTTTTGCTGTGTTTTGAAGGCATTATATTTATCTGGAAAGTATTACTGTATTAAGTTATCAAAATAATAAAAATAAAGACAATATAATTCTAGAAATATTTCTTGTTTAGTATAACTAAAAACAAATTTTGTGTAGTAGTTAATAAAAATATTTTTATTGGGAGGTAGGCGAATATATTTGTAAAACCATTAAATAAGAAATGCACATTTAGATTCCAATACTTTTCGATTAAACATAGTAATTTAATTACTATCGTCTAATTACCTGTTATGGATAAACAAGCAAAAAAAAGAACAAAAGAATAAAAACACACTACGCAAAAAGCATGTACCAGGGTACACATTTCAAATTTTTCAATTTCAGCAACTAAAAGTTTGACAGTATATGTTAGGGATGCCATTGTATAAAAATTATATATTCAGATTTATATATTGCAAGTCCATAACATTTAGTTTAGGATTTAAATTTACATTTTTTACATTTTTTCAAACAAAATATGTTACTGTAAGAAATAAGTAAAACAATATGATAAAATATTGCAATTTTTGACCTTATATTATTTTAAAAACACAATAAATATATTCATAACTATATTTAGAATAGCTACCTTATTTATAATTATATTAAACAATGCATCAAATAAAAAATCTTGAACCTGCAGAATTACCTTTATAAAGTGTTGCCTGCCGAAATATCCCCGCATAAAGTGTTTTAATCAAATATTATTAACTAGCGGACGCGCGCAGCTACGCCTGCTTATTTGTACCCTTTGGGTTGAATTATAATAAACCATGAAACACGTGTTCAATGAAATATATTTCAGTCTAAATTTCAAATTTTATAAAAATCGGCCATTTAAAGATTTTTCCATACAAACTTTCAACCCTTTATTTGCGCCCTTAGGAGGTGTATTCTAAAAAAACACGAAACACGTGTTCAATCAAATCCATTTAAGAGTCTGAATTTCAAATTTTATAAAAATCGGTGGCCATTTAAAAAAAAGTCCATACAAACTTTCAACCTCTATTTCATCCCTTTGGAGTTAACATTTTTCAAAATCCCTTCTTAGTGGATGTCCAGATTACGAAAGTAAACATCTGTCCAAATTTCACGTTTCTACCATCAGCGGTTAAGGCTGTGCGTGTGTCTTACCTCAGTCAGTGAAGAGAAGTCCTTTTATATATATAGATTACCTGTTACTAAATATTGTTTGATGTTTCTGTTTAAAAATTCTTCGTTTTAATCAAATTAAATAATAAAAAATTATAATTTCCCGTACAATAAATATATTTACTGTAAAATATAATTACTGTCGATGATATAATATTTATAAAATAGGCAACAATTTATGTATATGATGTTTAATAAATTTACACATAATAAAATTGTAACCGATTGTTGTCTATACATGAAAGATATATGAGAAAATCTATTATTGGGGGCTTTTATTAATGTAAATAATTGTAGAACTCGTAACAATGATTTAAATTTTATTTTGTCCGTGCGTTTGTGAACGCTAATCTCAGAAACGGTTAGTTCATTTTAAATACAGTTCACTATTGTATTTAAGCAAACTTCCCTTGATATTTAGTGGTTGATATATTTGTATCGTTTCATAAATTTAAAAGTTATATCAATATAAATTATTTTGTTCGTTAAAATTAGTACTAAATAATTATTTTACTGAATCGGCTTAAACTTAAGTTTTCATCTATAGATATGGTCTTTAAAATGATAATGTTATGAAAATATGAAAGTAATTCAGATTAGTATATAAATAATTATATAGTTTAAAAGGAAGAAGCCGCGAGCGCAACTTATATAAATTGTTCTTTTATTTAAATCGCTTCTATTGTCCTTATATTATCTCTAATATTCCATCTAGGGAAGAATTATAAAACAGTGTTAAATAAAACATTAAATCAACATATTTTTTTATCTCAGATACTCATTTAATATTCCAAGTTGAAAAACTGAGCAAAAACAGTGCCTATAAGAGTGTGGGTGCGCTGATGTCTGTGGAAGAACTCTATAAAAACTTCCTCATGCAACTTTGTAAAATTTATAAAAACTTATAAAATTAAACATTCGAACAGCATGCCTTATTAATTAACGTAATAATTTATTTCTAAACTAAAAAAATGCTTTTAAATTAATTTCTTAATTTTCTTATTCTTTAGAAATATTAGTAGGTATACTTTTATTTATTACCTACCTATCATAAGACGAAGAAATTATTTTACTATTAGAATACTGATAAGAAAAAATCTCTAGAAACTCAAATTGTTATAAAAAAGCGTAATTATATCAATATGGATGACGTCGCGTCGCTTCGCAGCGGCACAAGGGTGTGATTGTAACACGACGGTTGTGGGTTCGATCCCCACTCTAGGAAGTGAAATACTTATTTACGTTTATATTTCCATTTCTTCGCTCTAGTGTCGAGGCAAAGCGCGGCGTAGAGTTCTGCCACTTAACAGGAATTGCCTCGAAAAATTCGGTAGAAAGTGGGGAAAACTTCTTGTTCTGTCTCAACACTAGGTTCCCTCTGCCTACCATGTCTTGTACGGCATACAGCTCGATGGTGATTTAATTTTTTCATAATATGTATATATAACGGTCTCTATTCATACAGTACAATTCTGAATACGAACAAAAGTAACGTTTTTTTATCTTGAAGACAGTGCAAGGCGTGCAGCCGGCCTCAGCACGTGCTATTTGCCGTCGGCCGTTACATCCATCTTGTCTCCCTTTATCAATATCGTTCAACCTTAGTCATACATGTTAAGGGAATAGAAATTTTACGTCTTTTATAATAAGTATACATTTCATTTGAAGTTTTTATAGATAGCTTAAAGCGTAAAAGGTTTATAACAGTTTTTTGTAGACTATGAAGACGATTTACAATATAATACGGAATCTATTGAGATATTTTATTTAGTTAAGCCTTAAAAAAATTGCAAAGAAAAAAATTTGGTAAGCCTTTATGAACATTCCTGATTGATGACAGGAAAAATAATTATAATACATAGTTGCTTAAGATATTTTTGTAAATAAGAAGATATTTCGTTATTTTTTAAATATAAATTTCGAAAGTTGAACTAGGTACATCATATTTAGTATTCGTTCTCCAAGACATTAAGTACTATTAAGTTAATATTTTACTTACTTTACTAAGTTACTTTAAAAACAGCTTATTATTGACATTTATAAATAAATATTATTAATAAATATAAAATAAGAATCTATTTGCAAAGCATATCGAAACAAGATAATAATTCACTAAAACAAGGTAAAGCAAATTCTAATATGCTCTCTTATACATATAATTAATTATTATGTATTGACGTCATTCCTCTATTTGATGTAAGATTTGATGAGGGTACTACTAATGTCTAATGTTCGTAAAGTTATCAACATGTTTCGGCACGTGGTGCCCGCATACATGTCGTTTTTGATGATATCGGCACGCGACGTGTTCGGCATTCACTTAACACTGAAAACTGATCTAGGTATATTGTGCTTTTTATGAAATATATATTACTTTTTTTAGCGTTACTCTGTATCCCCCAGGCAACAGGGCAGGCAGAGAGAAACTAGTGCTAAGACACTGCACTTCCCTTTGGGTAACTCAAAGCCGTGCTTTGCCGTGATTCTAGGGCGAAAAAATGAAAGTATAGAT
>DWNA01002420.1:0-11800 GCA_018249835.1 Heliconius besckei
TTTTCAGTAAATTAAATAATTAAGTTAACATGAGTAAAAAAATAAAAATGAAAATAAAACAACAGTTTTGACTCGATTAGAAATGTTTGAAAGAATTCTATTTTCTTTTAGCTAAATGTGATTTCAATGCTACTTATTATTAAAAATAAAACTACATTTAACCAACTGTTTATCGATATGTTGCGATCGTAAAAAAATATAAATTATATTTTTGTTTAATCGTTAATTTTAAAATTTATATGCATAAAAATTTTATGGCAGTCGAATCTGTATCACCTTCCTTATGCATGCATCCCATAAATGAAACAATATCATAATTAATAATAGATAGATGGTTCACAAATGTAATGTTAAATTTTAAAACCAAATAATTACAAATATTTAAAACAGCTATAAAAACATCACCATAAATTTCGAAGTTTAAAAATTCTCATTGTTTTGGAAAGCAAGGAAAAAAAAGATTCAAGTCTCAAGACTCAACTCAACAAATATTAATTTACTTAAAAAACTAGAATTGAATATTAGAATCTTCATATTATGTGTATATTAGTATAGAATTAGTTATAGGTTGTTTCCTTTTGTGTTCTCTTTTATAAATGGTGTTTGTTTTATTTAAAAACTATAGGCATATAGGCACAAAAATATTTATTTAAATGTAGATTGTAGAAATTGAC
Source organism: Heliconius besckei (assembly GCA_018249835.1). Taxonomy (NCBI): domain Eukaryota; kingdom Metazoa; phylum Arthropoda; class Insecta; order Lepidoptera; family Nymphalidae; genus Heliconius; species Heliconius besckei. Next base: position 675 of record DWNA01002420.1, read on the forward strand.
AATAATTATGTAATTTATCCAAATTGTATTTAAAATTAAATGTAGTTTACATTTTTGTTCCTATTAGTGGCCACAAAGGTACATTTCATTTTGTTTAGTAGAAGTTTCAAAGATATATTGGCTATTGTATTAATAAATGAATATATTAGTGTATAAATTATTTGTCTTTTATTGAATTATCCTTCTAATTTAGTTTAAACTCATGAAACTGATTTTAATATAACTTAAATTTGATTTTTCTTTTGTTTCAAGCTGAAGATTTTACATAATCAAAGAGCAATTTACTGAACAAACAAAATAAAAATTGCTATTTCAATGATATTTGTTTTTCGTATATGAATAAGCTTTTTAGTAAATCAAGTAAAGATATACAAAATAAAACACAATGTTTTCCATAACTTATATTGATCCCTCAAAGGTATCTTAAATCACAGCTTAAAAATATTTTCAGATCAAATTAGACGTAGCAAAAAATCTGACATTTAAACTATATAATGGAAAATTTAAAGCCTTTGCTCAGAAAAAAACCAAATAAGCCATTAGCTACGTCTAATTTCCCAAACTAAAACTAAACACTACATCGTGCATTTTATATCTTTAATAAATAATATAAAAAAATAAAAACAAAAATGTGTCAAATAAAAACAATGTAAAAAGTAAAAAGAAATAAAGTGTCTTTAAATGCTGTAAAAAATCATTATCACTCGACTCAACCGATTTCGCTCACAAAATAAAACATTTCGAGATTTTTATAATTATATGCGCGTTTTTAATAATACGGTAACCATAAAACTAGGCACTTAGTGAATACATTAAAAATATATATAGTATACAAGAGTTACGTCCTGCTATTTTATTTTTTTAAAAACATTTTTATGTGAATATATATTTGGAGAATTTGTAGGTTAAATTATTTTTTAATAGCATCATTTCTGTACCAAAAGCGAGCGAGTGTGAGGGAAGTTTGCTATAAGATAGGAATTTTCACGAATTTTCGATATATCATACATACAAAATATATGTAATTCATTTATTTTTTCTTATAAAGTTTATTAGTTATTTCTGTTTATATTGAAATTTTGTGTTTAATACAAAAATAAAATTATGAGAAAAACAACTGCATAACATAGCTAATAGTGCAGTTAGCAGTACTATTAAATCGCCTTGTTAATAATATAACAGGTTAAAATTCTAGACAGGGAATGTAGTATTGGTAAAAACATTTTTTTACATATTATTTCGTACTTATTGGGACAATAATGCGTTTAATGCTAAACAGAAGTGAAAAACGTTTCTGCTTATTTACTAATACTAATAATGTACTTATAAATGTACTTATAAATGTACTTATTTTAAATTAAAGATTTATTCAACTATCGTCAAAACCATTAAATAATATAAACAACATTTTTGTAGTTGTAATAAATTCAATATTCTTATTTCATATTACTTGAAATACATACAAATATTTCACACAAATCTTTGGCCCTACTTATTTTTACAAGTATTTAAGTAAGAGACTTCTTTCCTTTCCATTTTATCTTTGTTCAATTATAAAATATTGTCTATAGATACGTTTCTTTTTTGAATACAATAAATCAATAATTTTATCACAACCAATATAAAATTATGTTATTTTTAAATTATACATAAGTAGGTAAAATGTAATACGAGAATTTTGCAGAAAACTCAATTTAGTTCCATAAACAATAAAATTCACAAGAAATTAATATAAAATAACAAACTTAAATAGAATAATATATTTTTAAAACTATTCTACTTCTAGTGCTCGTGCTTACTATTTATATATTTATTTTTATTGCAACTACTATACTTAATTTTTATTTAATTCTTAGGTAGGTATAAGCTTTTAGGGCAAGCAAATTTAACACAGATTATAAAAAATACAGCCTAAAAAGCTATTCTATTGTCTATTAATTTAAACTGTCCAGGTTTGTATATATGAAAAATCTAAAAGCTCCTTGGTATTTTTTTTACGTTTATATTATTAATTATAAACTAAGCCATAATATTATGCTAAAATTATTTTAAAATTACCTTAATTTTTAGGATATTTCCTTTAATGGAGGATATGTAGATAGAATGTTTATACAATTATTATAGGACGGATGATTTGTATAGTTAAATGCAATTTTCGAGATAAGTACTGCAAAGCTTAGCATTATGATGTACATTTTATTACAGTAGTGGCCTTTTTCAATTTTGTTCAATGACAGGATTTTAGAACCTAATAGCTTGCAATTATTCAAACAAGAAGAATATACAGATATAATTGGAATAATAGTATAACTAATAGTAATTTAAATAAATATTTAATAATATCATAAAGCATCGTTTTAGGAAATTATTGGAAATATAGTAATTTGCATTTAAAAATGAATGTAGCATAATATTTTTCGTAACAAAAAAAAAACCGTTCTTACAATATTACATTTCAATAAATCTCGAACAGCATGTCGCTCTGAAACCGGTAGTGGGGCTCGCGCCGTGGAGGTTTACGGTGTCCGGGTGGTGGTACATACGAAGTTCCTTTTCCGCTTTCTGCTCCAGGTCTGCCCATCTGAAATATTACAGAAGTATTGTAAACATATTATCAACAATTATCAATTATAATATTATATATTAATAGTATATATATAAAGACCGTGGTGGCGCAGTGACACAAACTTGTGACTGTAAACGCGTCAGTTGTATGTTCAGTTCCGGGGGAATTAATTATTATTTATTAATATACCTCGAAAATTTATGGAAAAGTGCGGAACGGAGTGTCTTAACACTAGGTTTCCTCTGCCAATCCTATGTGCGGGATTCAGTTATATTTCATAGCGCTTTTTCATTAGACTTAATAGTAGAACTATTTCAATAGATGGTCACAATCGAAGGTCGCCATCGATTTTTTTATCGCTTGCGGTTCATTACAAATACAAACGTTTGCCTTGATCGGCTATCGACTCCACGACCTTCGTCTTGTTAGACGTGAACTCGTATATGTAGTTACTACCGCAAGAGGTCGTCTTATTTACATTCTATTTTATTTATAGACTTGAAAGGAATATTAATGTTTTTTTTTTATTTTGTAGAAGTTGTATAAATAAACGTAAATAATATTGCGTAATTTGATTATTGCTATAACTAGTTTTAGTTAAAATATTATTAAAAAAAATAAAGCACTTAGTTTTAAGACTTTAAAATATTTTAAACGCGCAAAAGACACATCAAGGTTTTCATAACAGAAATTTTTTTTAAGCAACTTCCGCTATTTATCTTATCGCGACCACACCTAAACTAAATATTAAATAACTTCCTGCAACTTATTTACGTAATAATAGTGCAGTTTGAAAGTGTCTCTTTGTAATCGACAATTATCACTAGCCACAATTATCTAATCCTACTAAATGATATGCGTAAATCCGGTGGAGTAGAACGAATAACTGGGTTTCTCTAGCAAAATAATTATTATGAATGAGTAATGTGCGGGTGCAATAAACTATTAATTCCATCACCATTGGGATTTTTTAAATAAATTAAAAAATACGTAAATCATCAATCAAAATTCCAAAAATGGGTGGGAATGGAAAACTGAGTGCCTTAACACTAGGTTCTTTACGTATGTTTTGCTATAAGCGGAAGATAAGCGAAAAATTTTAAAAATAAAGAATATTTAAAACCAAAATGCCACGATTATACACGGGGGAAAATTAAAAAACGAGGCAATTTAAAAACAATTTGTCGATATTAACTGAAACTTTTTCACTATTATAGCATTGTATAATGCTTATTATGCATGATAATGTAATTTATGCAACTGTATGCTTCATATGTAGGTCGTGTGAAGGTCACTTTTTTCTATTTCAGTCGAACATAATGACTATTTAAATGATCTTTAGTTGAAACTATAAAGCCTTTCATTTTATATCAGTTTTATACATATATTAGTTACACTGAAAAAAAAATTCGCAGACGAAAGAAGAGAGTAATTAGTGTTTAGATACTGTAATAATCACATATATATAACACCACTATAGCACAGTAGCAAACTGTACTTACGCGATGGTAGTCTCTTCGATGTCCACTAGCAGGAACGATTATTGATTATATTCAAATTATTTTCATTGCACCGATTCGATAATGAAATTTTATATTCAAAAAGATATTTAAGGCCTTCGTGGCGTGCCACAAGCGAGTGACTGTAAACCCAACAATCGTGGGTTCGATTCCCACTTATCATTATTTAATATTTTCTTTCCTTCTAACAATAATAAGGGAAAGGACGACGACAAAAAAAGAAGTAAATATTTTTACCTTTGGACTGACAATGAGAAGGCCTCGATCACGTTGCTGTCTGCTTTTGCCGATGTCTCTAAGTAAGTCGATATTTTATTCTCCTCGCACCACTGCTTCAGCTGATCGTATGAAACTTCTCTGTCTTTTGATGACACGTCAGACTGTTAAAAAAAACAAGAAATAATAAATAGTGAAAAAAATAATTCTTTATTGGTTTAAAACTTATAAGGAAACACTTATTACGTGAGGTCATAGGATTATATGTGTATGTGGAGAATTACATGTTGTTTTTCCCGGTCTCGAGGGCCAGTTAAATGGGTTCAGTCATTTGACACTTTCAAATACCCTTAATCGGATTGCGGAGAATCAAGTCATCGGTTTCTACATACACAAGAATATAGCTTAACAATTTATTCCGCTTTTAGCACGGTAAGCAGAGGGAATCTTGTTTTAAGGAGTGTCTTAAAACAAGATTCCCTCTGTTCCTCGGTTTCCGATTTGTTTTCAAATCATTGCGTGTTAAGTGACGGAAGTAACTAGAGCGAAGAAATGAAAATAATTAATTCTCCTAAGTAATTATAAGCGTGTAAATATATTGTTTTTTTTTTCAAATGAAAAACTAACGAAATTAAAAATGCTTAAAAGAATTCAATTTAGATTTTGTGAAGACAATTTCGGCAAAAAAGAAATTACTGAACAAGCTATTTGATTGTCAAACTTTATAGCCTACATTCTAAACAGATAAGATAAATTTTAAACAGTGTTATGTCTACGCATTCAATAAATGTTATTTACCTTATTACCAACAACAATAAAAGGAAACTTCTCAATTCCATTCTTAACACCAGCGTAATGTAGGAACTCGTTTAACCACGTCTTTATATTATTGAATGAGCTTCTATCGTCTATAGCGTAGGCCAGTATACAAATATCCGTTCCTCTGTAAAAGGGGGTCCTTAACGACTTGAATCGTTCTTGACCTGCTGTGTCCCAAATCTGAAAACAAAATTTATATAAAAATAGACTATTTTTAACTTTAAATTAGGTAAAATCTTAGAATGTAACTAGAACTAGTTAAATAATAAAGATTTCAGACATTCCTTTGAGTGGAAATTGAACTCACAACATGTACGCTTACACTACACTCGCGCGACGGCTGGCCTTGATATAATATAATCATAAGATCAACCTGTGGGCTTTGCAAGGACGTTTAAAATGAAGAGATTACAATTTAAAGCTTAGAAAAATGTCTTACTTTTCTTCATTAGTTAGACTTATATTCTTAAACACCGTTTTGGCACAGCTAGCAAATGCTTAATCAGCGATATCTAAAATATTTTTATTTAATTCTCCCTTGGGAATGATTTCCTTTTCATTTCTTAGTCTCGGTAACAAGACAAAACGCGGCATTGAGTCCCGTCGCTCAACACGCAATATCTCGAAAATTGGGCTGAAAGTGGAGAATGAAGTGTCTTAACACTAGATTCCCTCTGCCTAATTTGCTTATGCCTGAGTATAAAGTAAAGAAAAATATTTAAAACGTATCATATAAGACAAATTTTATAAAATCATATTAAAACGTTAATATTTAAATCTATAATATATTTAATGCATAAATATATTTAAATTTGTAGAAAAACCGACACATAAGGTCAAGTAGGCGTGAACAAAACAGTATTATAATAATCGAGACTTAGCACTCCTTTTCCTTATCTAACATATGAAGGATATATTGTTATACATAATATTTATATTATGTATATCTTATTTTTTTTAGCTTCACTCTGAATCCCACATATAACAGTGTAGGAAGAAGGAACCTAGTGTTAAGACACTCCATTTCCCTTTCTCCACCAAATTCCTACAGACCCGTGCATTGTGTAGTTTCCAGAGTTACAAAATGAAATAATTTCCGTAAGTGAGAATTTGATCCAATAGGGGAGGGGGGATATTTATATTTTTGTACAGCCAGCCAAATTTCCAGTCGTAGCCCATGCTACTGTGCCATAGTGAACGGAAGTAAGATAAATATAAGTAAAATGTTCAAAGAGGAGAAAGTTAAATTTTAAACAACATGAATATTTTTTAAAATAAATAATGTACAAGACATTTAATATTTTTGCATGGGAAACAACATAATACCACTTTATTGAGTCATAAAATGATATTATAAAATAAAAAATATAGTTATTAATTATTATGTAAACTCCCTTACAAATGATATTTATGCAAATTTGCAATAACATAGAACCTGGTGGCACAGTGCCTCGTGTTAACGTAAGAGTTGTGGGTTGGAATCCCACAAGGGGCATTGAACTATTTTATTTTATTTACTTCCTATCACTTGTGAAAGCTGTGGCTGAAGCAGGTGGCTTTAAATTCTGTCACTCAAAAAACCAATATCATAGAAATTGAGAATGTTTGCTAATGATTTTAAAATATTAGCTAATTTGTGGTCCTCAATGATTAGACTATATCAAAACTTGTTATTTCAACACAAAAATAGAATTAAGTAATGGGTAAAATAAATGTATTTTTTAATTTATACAAATATTTAAATAATGTATTTTTCATTTGAAATATTTAGTTAAGTTTAAATATTTAATTTTATGTAACTATTAATCTGAATATTTTATTTATGACTTAATATATAAACATGTTGCGAGGTAAACAGGCAATATAAATAATTCCATCCTGCATGAATAGATATTTTTTTATTTTTATGTGAGACAATAAAATAAAAATATTGTTAAGACAACTTTGTTCTCCACTTTGTGTCTAATTCTGGAGGCATTGCATGTTCAGTGGCAGAACTCAATGCCGTGCTTGTGCCTCTGTACCAAAGCAAACGAAAAAATCTATATTTTTTTCAGTAAATATTTAATTTCCTGGAGTGGGGATCGAGCCCACAACCGTCACATTACACACCCTTGTGTCCCACCACAACAACCTCAACACACAACGCCACAACGACGTCAAATATTTATTTTTACTTAAATTGAATGTTTAACATTTTAAAAATTTAATAATGATTAATCTTATTTAATCCGTTTATCAAATGGTGATATATACTTTGCAAGTATGTCATTAAATCTGATAATGTGACCTTGCTATCAAAGTAGTTATTTAAGTTTAATATAAATTAAAAAAGCGATATAAGAAAAGAGCGCAATTGAGATTATTATATAAAATAATTACCAATATTAAGATTTAAATTAAAGTATATATAGATACCTGTAGTGTATATGGCTTGCCATTGACCTCAATCATCTTATTCATGAATTCCACTCCTATCGTATGAAAGTTGTGATCGTCGAAATGGTTTGATATAAACCTGCTCATCAAACATGATTTGCCAACACCTCCGTCGCCCAATATAACAATTTTTAAAAGTACATTTTTGTTCGACGTTCTTCCGTAATTTTGATCGTTATCTTCATCCATTATGTCTTTATTATAGTCATAATATACATTAAAAAACACTTCTTTTATTGGTGCAGCCTTGAGTCACAGTAAAATCTATTTAATTAATGACTCAATCACTAGTTACGTCCGTACTCGGGTACTGTACATTAATTTAGTAAATTAAACATTCCCGGACAGCAATTGTAATATAATTAAATAACTAAATAGATAACATTGCGAAACTACATAAAAGATCTTGACGAGAAATCAAATAAAACTTAACTAGTAAACTTTCAACATAATGCACTGCACTGCACAGCTGTCTAATTTGAAACGTCAAATATCACGAAACAGATAATTAATAATAAAAGAAAATTAAAATTATTATTATAGTACAATATTTTAGGTTAAGTATATATAAATAACCTTGCCTATATTCCGAACAATCAATTATTAAACAAATTTATTATATTTAAATCTCAATTTTTAATAATGTTGCCACTTATTTTGTTACCATAGCCGTGTTAATTTAATTAATGTCTAGTTACATCACTAGATGTCTCTGACGAATGTTTGTTTTGCGGTTCAGCGTTTGAGTTGTGACAAGTGACTCGCGAGATGTCAGTCAGCTTGAATAAGTTTATTCCGCTTTGTTTTGCGGAGGTGAGAGGACATGGTGTTATATTGTTCAGCGTAAACCCGTTTTGCTTAATGTTTTTTACTTATATGCATTTTTGAGTGAACAGACGTTGTGACTCTCAATAAAAGTGCTTTCTAATTCGAAAGACATCAGTGAGTGCTGTCGAAAACTCGGAAAATGAATACATTTGCGCAATAGTGCTAGCGACTCGATGTCAATAAACTTGTCGGTGATATTTTATGGGAAAGGTGTGCCGCGTCGCTAATACCTGTTCGCAGCGGGAGCTGAGCCGAGGGGCTGGAGCCGGGATGGTGGCGGGTGCCTGACGGTGCCATGGTGAGGATAGCTAGGAGGTGAGTGGCTTCAGATGGGAGCAGCAAGGCGGGGCGGCGCGGGGCAGGCTGGCGTGCATTCACCTCTGACCCGCGCGGGGCGAGCGGCGCTCAAGGTCGGTGCGCCGCCTGAAGGTCGCTGGTCACGTGACGAAGGGTGCCTACCCCCTCGCCCGCCCCTCGCTCGTAGCGTCCCCGTTGTTTGTTAGACTGTCGCGACCATAAGCTTATAAAAAATTGTTTTATTTTTTTTTTGTTTTTTTTTTAATTTTTTAGGTTATTGTTTATTATACAATAGGTATATATTACTATAATTTTTCCCATGTTAAATTATTTCAAACTGAATTGCTTTTTAAACTTATCATTGTTATTCAGGGCAACAGGGCATTTCATACAACTTACGTCATAATATTTCTATATTAAAAAAAACCTATATTTAAAAAAAAAGTAATATTATGAACGACTATAACATATAATACGGCCGTCGCATAGCTTTGAATTTGCATACGGAATAACGGTATGGCATGAAAGCTCGATGGCTATTTGATACTACGATTTAGTATGCGATTATCATATACCCCGGCACTCTATGGCACGATTTTATAAACAGTCACAATCGCATACATACATATGTATCAAAGTTTCATATTTCATGTAAAGAATGTCACGTAGTACCTTCGTTTATGTACAAATGTATTTCGACATCGAGCTATGTTTTATCTGAGCGAGTGAATAATGATAACTTGATACCTTCATTTGTCTTGTGTTGGACCTTTTTTTGTTATTGCTTATTGACTAACCAGAATGTTAAGTCAGCAGTGATATCGAATTCTAACAATTGGCTTGGTACAAGCGTTTGAGTATAAATGAGACTATTGTGAGTTTGATTCCCACTCAGGCGAATAAGTTATTGTTTATTGATATTTTAATTTATTTCGCTCTGGTTACAAAGCAAAGCGAGCGTTGATTGGCAACATGCAATGCCTGGAAAATTCGGCAGAAAGTGCGGAACGTAGTGTCTTGACACTAGGGTCCCTCTGCCTACCCTGGTATACAGCGTGAAGCTAAAAAAAAGATTGATTTGGCCTTATATGCTTAAATTGCTATATGCTATGCTTCAGCAAATCTTAGAAAGGGTAAAAAGTTTATAATGATTGAAAAATTATTTATTAACAACAAAAGACATTTTTATATATTATAAATTATGTAAAATATGAAATAGCGTACGAGCAAACAAAATAATACTGGGCCCCACGACAGCAACGTCGGCCAGACACACGTTCTCGACAAAAAAGTTGCATATCAAGGTCATGATTTTAATATATCAATTATAAACCGTAGCTTGATTTGAATAACGAAGTGTTAGTACATGTAGTAGTTGTTTCATGTACGCTTGCTATTATAATTAAGAAGACTTTCTGATATTTTAATCATCTTTTATGACCTTCCTTCAAGGATGTTTAGAGAATGTGTGATATATGAGTATCACGTTTATAACCTTACTTCTTTCTGTAATAAGACGTTCATGGCAGAGGCTACAGTTTTGTTTTGTTTCAACGGAGTAATACAAATCTCCGATCATGATTCAATTTTTTTTAAAATTTCAATAGATAGTCTTATAATTGTTTTTGATTGCTTTACAAGAACAATTATAACATTTTCTCATTGGACTCGAGTTGGACTTCTTTTTTATATACAAATATTTTTTGTATTATTAAATTGATATTTAACGTTTAACTGCAAAGATGTCAAAAAGTTATTAAGGAGTTACTTCGGGCAACTTATTGACTTATCCAATTAGCAAAGTAATTTATGTATATTATGCGTAGTAAACTGAATCATGTATAGTGTACAGCCTCGAGAACAGACACACCTTCATATGTTAATAGTTTTTGCAGAGAAATGCGATTCATGGATGTGGGTTCTAATTGTATTGCGGATCTGAATAAGAAACAATAATATGGTTAAATACCTGTATTTGTGTTACACATTAATTAAAATAACGGTTACTTTTCATCCTAGACATTGTTTTTGACAGCAATTGTTTAGCTTTAGGTAAAATAACTGTAACAAATGTATTTATTGTTATACATTAAGCGCTATTAGTATAATTAACACAGAATATAACATTTATTCTTATAGTTTATTACTAAAATAGAAATCCTCATTTAGGTCTAGAGTATAACAATATAAATACATAAAAGTGTCTGTTACTGTATATGTATTTTTTATAATATTGCGATAATAACGGTAAAGGTGATTTTAGTCAAAATGTTTTATACAGCTAATTCGAACTGATTACATGTTTCCAAATAAGGACTTTAAACAATTGATTCTGTTATCACCACACGTATCTTTTGCTACAATACTAACTGTTGTTTAATTGTAAATCGGATTTTGAAATAGTATCACAGTTGCCTCATTGTTTGCCGTAGCCGGATGAT
>DWNA01002421.1:0-11795 GCA_018249835.1 Heliconius besckei
TTATTTGGCATTATTTTTTTATTGTTTTTTAGTAGCTTCACACTCTGAGGGAACGTAGTGTTAAGAGACTCTGTTGCCCACTTATCGCCGAAATGAGGCTTTCGGCCAGTGGAATATCGTCTGCCTTTAAACTTGAGTTTATTATTAACAAAATATTTATTGTTTCAATTTGTAGCATTTTATTGTTATAGTTCATAGCTTTTTAGCACTAAAACGAACAGAGAACGTTCACTCTACTATGAATTATGCAGAAATAAAATATTCCAAGACTTCTTTCACGCTTTAATACACAATCAGGAACAAAGGCTATTTAAGAGGAACCTGACAAGAAAAATGTTGAAGCACTCATCGCTTCTCGAGAAAAGAATATTTATCAGTGCACTGAATGAATTTTAAATATATTATTTTATATTAATATTTTAAATATTACTCTTTAAATACTAGTTTTTTTGCTTTCACCCTATATCTCGCATGGAGCGGGGTAGGCAGAAGGAACCTAGTGTTAAGATGTTTCCAAGTTTCCCTGTTCCCCGGTTTTAATTTAGGTTACATTACGTGTTAAGTAAAGGAACTCAACGCGCAACAAGAGAGGTTTTAAGCAATTTTTAAAAAACACATTTTTATATGTGTATATTTAAATAGGAACTCACGCACGTCGCTTTTCGTTGGTCTCCACAGAAGACGCTTCAGATGATTTACTTGAAGATATACTGGTTTCAACTGAAGGAGAACTACAAAATATAATGTTAATATAATGAAAATATGGGTCTCGACCTATCCGCAGAATATTTTTTAGCACACTTTCAAGGGAGACTGGAAACCTAGTGTCAAGACACTTTCGTTCCCCGCTTTCCGTCGAGGCATTATTTATTGAGTGATGGAACTCAACGCCTTGCTTTGCCTCGTTACGAGAGCGAGGAAATATTAACTATTTCATTTCCTCGAGTGGTAATCGAACCCACAATTGTCGTAACTTATCAAAGAAGACGTCTGGTCAGGTAATTTGTCACAACATGAGCCATGGAAAGTTAGGGATGCTTAAGATAGAATTTATTGAAATTTAACATTATTTTACATCTCCAAGTCCACGCAAACAAATATGCGGTAGTAATAAATCAAATCTCCAGGATGGACTGTCTTAACACAAAGATCCGTTCACCGTGCACCTTTGATCTTCAGAACTGCTCTTCATATCGCTGCCACTTTCATCAGTTTCAGATTTGTAGTCGTACCACTGCCGGCCTCTGTGCTGGGCGTCCCCAAACCCTGCCACGTTCTTCACATCGTCTATGAACACAAGGCTGTGGTCGTCAGATCTAGGTGTAAACCTTTGTTCCATGCCGTGGTATTTTTTAAAATCTATATTGGGAAATAGATTATATTAATCATATCATCTATATTTATCAGGAAATTTGAATTGCTTTTTTTTCACGCGTCCCGCCCTGCCCCAGCTATGTCCCGTTCATCCCGTAGATAGCAGGGAAGGCAGAGAGAACGGGCTGCCCACTTTCCGCCAAATTCTGAATGATCTGATCTGAAAGACTGTATTATTTACTTCCATCTAATTGTACATGTTATTTGTTAATAAATATCTTATCTTATCTTATCTATCCATCCATCAACCTTTCAACGTGGCCTCCCCTAATTCTAGCCACTCCTTATTTACTTTTTTTTTTTCCCCTAGCCTACATCATCCCATTGTTGGGCAAAGGCCTCTCTCTACTTCTTCCATTCCGGTCTATTTAGCGCTATTAAGCACCAGTCAGGCCTATAATGGTCCAGCTCGTATTATTATTTACTTCGTAACTTTAAATCAATTATAGTTTAGTGACGTTCACTAATTTTCATTAAATTCCAGTATACCAAAACTAGTTCATTTTTTTGTATATAACAACATATTAATAAGCTCTTAGAAAGCAAGGACCAAGAAAAATATAAAAAATATTACTTTTATAACTGAATACCATAATTTTCTAGCAAATTCTGAATAACTCTCTAGAATGAAACATAAATCGTCTTTTCAAATTCAGCTACTGTTGCAACAGTATTAGCGATTTGAGGTTTGGAACGTTACATTCATACATTTGCATATAAATGCGTTAAGAATTCAGGAATATGCACATAAAATTTGGGAACTACGACGCCGTTTGTGCCTTAAATTGTAAAATTTAATCTCTCTGCATACAGTTGAGGAACTCTAGGATCAACTAATTTGTTGATCCTAGAGTTCCTCAACTTAAAATTTTTATTCAAATTTCTTCTTATATACAATTATATACAGAATGATAAAAAGTTCTTTTTAGTTTCACGCACACACGGGATACTGTTTCCATTAAGACACATTTCCCAATTTCTACCGCCGAGTTCTCGAGGTATTCCGTGTTGTTCGAGATAGTGCCAGATGTCGCTCTTTGCCTCGTTAGCTTGTCCCCCGATTGAGGATTAAACCCACAACAAGACTGATTTTAGTGGCGTTCTCCGTTTTCCATCTATTTAGTGACAAATCACTTTGTTCGACTAGACCAGGACTCAAACATGAAAGTTTCACTACACACACTAATTGCACCACGATACCATTATAAGATAACAATATAGCAAGCTTCATAATTACATAATACTTTTTAGTCTCTTTTGTCTCATTAATGAATCTACTAACATTTGAATGAATCCTCCAAAAAATGTAAAATAAAAAAAATTGTGCCCCACTTTCATACAAAGAGCTGTCACAATAAACCTCGGGTTCCCCGAGGGTCCTTATTAAAACACTTACCGCTAACCACGAGGAAAACAATCAAAGTCATTCTTTTCATTAAATATTATATATTTTTCTCCAACGAAAACCGTCAAGTTCTTATATAACAATAATGTAACTGTAGAATGTGATATTTCAGGCTATTTTATTACTTTTGTTTGAGATTTGTTTAGAATATACAGGTTTTTTTGTAAGTTATTCAGTAGATTTCTACTAACAATAAATTTAAAATTGAAAAAAACGATTAGATGGCATGCGATGGTTATTAGTTCAATTGTAAGAAATATAAATAACTATAATATGAGGCTGTCTTCGCTCTGATACCAAGGCGAAAGCGCGGCGTTAAGTTCCATCACTCAACACGCAATGCCCCGAAATCTGCGAAAAGGGGGGAAAGGATTGTCTTAGCACCAGGTTCACTCTGCCTATCCTGCTACATGCTACAAATGAAACTGAGAAAAATATACAGTAATTGTATATACATTGTATAAAGGAATAAATAAATAAAGAGAAATGTGTACGCTACGTATAATTTTTCATAAATACTTAATTTGGCCTTAAAATAACTTTATGTTGCAATTTCAGTTTCTGAATTTATAATATCTTAAATGAAGTTCGACGCAATAGTGGTTTTAAATTTTTAATTTTAATTTACAGAATAATTTGTAGCTTCACGCCTTATCTCGCATATGGCAGGACCGTTTAGTTTTTAGTTGCGGAACTGAACGCCGTTTTGACTTTGTATTAGAGCGAGGAAATAAAAATAAATAATTGGAATATTTTTATCTAAAGTAAAAATCTTCTTCTACGAATGTAATAAGGTAAGTTACTTAATACTAAGTTCAGTAATTTTCTTATTAGCTAATATACTAACATATGGGTAGTCAAAAATATTTTTTTACTAAATACAATAAAAAAAACTGATATATATTATTTATATTATGCCTTTATTAAATGGTAAGCGTGCGTCAGTTTGCTGATATTGTTTATAAAGTTAAAATATTTATATTCATATTTATTATTTATTCAAGTCCATTGAGTCATCCGTAGTGTTCGTGTCGTCTTCTGTCTCTACACCTGCTAAATCAAAAATATTAGTTAAAAACTTTAAAAATAGTACGTAATGTCTTGAGAATTGAACGGGAAGTGGGGAAGTCTTAACAGGTCCCCAGGTTCCCTCTCTCTATCCTGCTATGTGTGGAATAATAGTTATAGATTTGGTTGAATAATAATATAAACAAGAATTTTTATGTTTCTTTTTTTATGAGGTGACGATTATTGTATCGTATTGTATGCTGAGGCGTGAAAAGGAAAAGAAAATAAATATAGCACAGTTTTCAAATAACATAGTAAAAGAAAACTAATACATAAATATGTTTTTCCTAAAAATATATATGTACATGTATGTATGTATACGTCTATACTATTATTATATAGTTACAGTACAGTTTGTTGATTTGGACGCGCTAATCTCAGGAACTGCTGATTCTAATTAAAGCATTCTTATTGTGCTGTATAGTCCATTTAGGAAAGGCTGTCACGTTAATAATTTCGATGAAATATACAGTACTTGTGAGGTCTGAGGTCAAAATTACCTCAAGCCTTAATTTTAATTATTTCTAATTGATTACGCGGACGAAGCCGCATGTAACATAATAGGCAACAATCCTACACCTGTTCATCCTATTGACAGGGATTCCCCAAACATAGGGTGTACAGGTCCCCGGTTATGTCCCGGAAGCAGTAGCATGCTTGGCAATTGAGATGGTATTTATCACCATCATACTGGCAAAGACCTCGCCCTAAAATATAAAATAAATAGTGTCAATGAGTGTTAGAGTTTTCTGTGAATTATAGTATATTTTGTTTTTAGATTATGAAAATACTAATATATATTGTTTTATAAATTACGTAAATGTTTTCTAAAGAAATAGTTTATAGTGTACAGAAAGTATAGGATGTTAAAGACAAAAAAATATTAACTTCAGCCAAAGAGTGTTCGACGTATAACTTTGTTATACACGTTGTACACGAAAAAACCAATAAGTACGCCCTGACCTGGGGGATTCCTTAGAAGTTTGATTAAATAGAATTTGCATGAGATCCGCACGCCATCTGCTCTAGTAATATATATTTTTAATTTATATCCAAAAAGTTGACAGCTCACGAGGGCATCACCCCGCCGCGCTTGTTAAAAAGTAAATGCAACTTCGCTTAATAATTCCCTTTGCGAACATCTTTCGCCTTCTCTTGTCTTTCGTCTTCAGTTTTTTAAATATTTAATGGTGTGAAAAAAATTAAACGTACCTGATCGTATTAATGGTCGTCCTGATTGGGCTGCGGCTTGGGCGAGACTCTGAGCACCTGAAATTTAAGTTTTTTCTTACTTTATTATAATTTTGCTTGTTTATAACTTTCTTCATGTAATAGAAAAAACAACCGTACAAATAATATATTTAAGTATTAAAAAATAGTACTTACTAGCGCTTCCAGCGCTCTGGGCCAGAGCATTAGCTAACGCTTGAGAAGAAGTTTGTCCTTGGGATAAGCCGTAAAGAGGATTTACATTGGGAGTAGAAAGTGTATATAAATTGGGGTAGTTTTGGGATTCTGAAATCGCATTTGCTTGAGCTTGAGCACTGCTCTGGCTACTGCCTGGGTACTGGTAATTGAGAGACGGATTTAAACCAGCTTGTGAGTTTGCACTCGCATCAGCCTGTGCTTGTGCGTTTGATTGACTGCCACCCAGCAGAGAATAAGGATACAAATTTAGTGGAGATTGGTTACCATATAAAGAATTAGCCTGAGCTTGAGCTTGTGCTGCAGCACTGGCACTGTCTCCAGTATTATAAGGATAAGAACCATATGGAAGGTTACCAAGTGATTGAGTGTTTGCTAATGCCTCGGCTTGTGCTTGGGCATTGGTTAGCGCACTACCTCCAGATAAATAAGGATAAGTGTTATATAAGCCTCCGCCTTGAGCATTACTTATTGCATCTGCCTGAGCCTGGGCACTGGCACCACTACCTCCAACTGAGTAAGGATTGGTTCCATAAGGAGATATACCAAGTGATTGTGTATTTGCTATTGCATCAGCTTGCGCTTGGGCGTTGGTTAAACCACTGCCTCCAGATAAATAAGGATAAGTGTTGTATAAGCCTCCGCCCTGGGCATTACTTATCGCATCGGCCTGAGCCTGGGCACTGGCACCACTACCTCCAACTAAGTAAGGATTGGTTCCATAAGAAGAAAGGCCAAGTGATTGTGTATTTGCTAATGCATTTGCTTGTGCTTGAGCATTAGATAGGGCACTCGAGGCTTCCGCTTGAGCTAATGCGCTGGTTAAATCTCCTATAGAGTAAGGTGAAACTCCATATAAAGATTGGCCGAGGGATTGAGCCTTGGCATTTGCTTCAGCTTGAGCAGTGGATTGACTACCACCTCCTACTCCATATGGATAGATATTGTAAAGTCCTTTATTGATATTGGAACTTTGTGCTTGAGCGTCAGCGATTGCCGATGAAAGCTGATTTCCTATATTATTGTAAGAGTTTAGTGGTGAAAGATAGTTTGGCAACTGTAAATTGGTGTTAGCATTTGCTATAGCTTGGGCTAATGCATCAGTTTCACTGGTGATCTGTAATGGTGACACTCCCGGAGTACCTAAAACTGACACATATATTGATATTAAAAAATGGAATTGTATTGTGTACTTAATACTTGTTGTTCATTTAAACAAAATTATTTGAACACGTAGATAAATAGAAGGCTGCTTTACTTAATACTTACCACAATTTGGCTGTCGCGTACATTTAGCAATCACGTATTGGAAGACTTCCTGGCAGTAACATAAGTTACACTCTACTACGAATGTTTGATATGGCTCTCGATATTGGCACTTGGGTTCTGTAATATAAAATATTAATTAAATTATTTATAAGAGCCTTTTTTGAGCAACATCACACATTAATCACAGTTTTACTTACCAATATACACGACGTTTCCGTAGGGCAACGGTCCTATAATAATAATAATAATAAAAAAATATATTATTGTTGCTAATAAAAGAAATTTATGTCATAGCGATAACTTACCAGGCGAGACGTTACCTGAAACCAATAATAGTACAATCAAAAACAAATATAAACGGTCGGTAAATTGCCCTAGGGCATAGAAAGCAATAGCCCAATGATTGGCCTACTTGATTGTTACGATGATTGACCATCGATTGACCATATTCCTTTAAGCCATGATATTTTACCAAAAATTTCCACCCCATGTTTCCCTTTAACAACACCTGTGGCAACTCTGTATGGTTCCGGCGTCTATTTTTTTCAGCAGTTTGTCAATTTTGACGGTCATGTCGGTGCGCGCCGTAAATTTTTACTTTATTTGTTTAGCGCTGTTTCTCGATAAAGATTTTTATTTAGCTGTTACCATTTCGTTTTTGATGAATAGATGGTGTTTTTTTAGCTTTTTTCGTTTTGTATTTTAAAATGTAATAACCCGGATATTGGGGTGTGGACGTATAGTTTATATTGGCAGATCAGTTTGCTAGAATATTGCATCGATTTATTATACAATAAAGTGCGCCTTCAAATTTTTCAATGTTCAACATTTTTATATGAAATTTAGACATGAGTAATTCTGTTTCTCGTTTTGAAAAGCAATAATCCAAAGAGTTTATATGAAACATGCTATTTAATCTTATTTTTCTGTGTATATAGTATGACTTTTTCCATAATTTAAATATTTACCTTAAGTACAAGGTTTAATTTAAGAAATAATGATATTGTTCTAGTTATTTTATCTTTGATTTTTCAACTTCGCGCTGTATCCCGCATCTAGCCTAGTAACCTAATTAGTACCTACCCTAGTGTAAAGACACTCCGCTCCCCACATTCCGCCGAATTTTTAATGTATTGCGTGTTACGTGCTTACTTTATTTTTTATTCTAAATACATTTTAGCTCCATAAGTTATAACTTACATCCATATTCTTTAGATGGTCGACATACAGGCAAGATCATAGTACCAAACAATTGACAGTTGCAAATCTTGCAAGCGTCGTTGGGACTAGGGAAATCGACGTTTAGGCTCTTGAACTGGCATATTTGATCTGGAAATAATTATATGATATATTATATTATATGCTAAACATATAAAAATTTATATTTATATTTAAATATAGTAAAATATGTATACCTATTGTTATTACTACACCTGTTGTGGAGAGATATTTAAAACTTTTAAAAAAAATGAATAACTTATTGCTTAACAAAAATATAATAAAATTATAATACAGCTGATATTTTTTGAATTATTATATTTTTTTTAAGTATAAAATCCGGCCAAATCGAGGCCTTTGTGGCGCAATGGCAGAAGCGAGTGACTGTAAACTTGACGGTTGTGGGTTTGATCCCCACTCAGGGAAATCATTTATTTATGGATATTTTCATTTTTTCCATGGAGTTCTGCTACTCAACACGCAACGACTTGGAAAATTCGGTGGTAAATAGGGAACGGAGTGCCTTAACATTAGGTTCCCTCTGCCTACCCTGACTTATGAGTAAAATACAGCGTGGAAATTAAAAAAACTACATGTTTTAGTTTACCTTATCTCTGTAAAAAAATGTTTTAAGAAAAAAACTAATGTTCTTCTGAAGAACATGTTAGAATGCTTGACATTTTTAAATTATCAATTTATTATTGAAAACTCTCTACACTATTTAATATTCATACCTTGTGTTGGTCCTGGCAATGGCAAAGGCAAATCTGGAAGAATAAGGTTATTTTACATTTTAAATTCCATTTCGTTATAGAATATATTTATTTTGTAAGTACTATATTGAAGTATCTGAATGTAAACACGATGGTTACGGGTTTGATCCCCACTCGGAAAAATATTTCCCCGCTCTAGTAATATCGCGGCGTAGAACTCCGGCACTCAACACGCAATGTCTCGATTATTGGAAAATTAAAAATAAATATGGGAATTAGTATGAAACTGTTTTTCTTTGTATTTTTAAAAAAGAAAAATATTTTATATCTTACCCGGACTTTGAAGATCATTACCTGGAAACAAATAAAGATTGTCGTGTTAAAAAAAGGGAAACAGTTATTTAAAGTATGGAACTGCACACAGAGAGTTACATCAATAAGAGTTTGTTAAATTTATAACGGAACGTCTTAACACTCACTACATTCCCTCTGTCTATAGTGCCTTCCCTCTATATGCGGGAAACACCGTGAACCTGAAGCTGATATGTCTAAGGGCGCCTCTTAATAAAGAACGTTATAAATAAGAAAGTACTACTAGCTCAATATTGTAATTTAAATCTGACAGGGCTTTCAGGAAATTATAAAATTCATGTTTTGAGTTTTGTTTTTATTTTTTTCATATATTTAAATGTTTTACAAGTTTTTTTTTTCACATTAAAAATAAAAAAAAAGGATTTTTTGATCGAATCTAAATATAGGCATATAATGTGTCTAAAAAAAATCCCTCTACATTCATGTGATATCTCTCCTTGAATGAAGATGGAATTTATATACCAGGGCAGGCAGGGAAACCTAGAGTTAAGACATTCCGTTCCGTGCTCAATTTTCGAGACATTACGCGTTGAGTGGAGGGACAGAACGCTTTGCTTTGTTACCGGTGTGAAGAAATGAAAAAAAATATTACTCCGAATGGAAATCGACCCTACAGTCCTCACGTTACATTCAGACGATGTCCCATTGTGCCACGAGAGGAAAAATTAACTGATCTCTCTCTATCTTTATTAAAGAAAAAGATGAGAAAAGATAAAAATAATACAAACAGTACATACAACACGTCGGATTAGTATAGCAGCTAACTTCAATGTTGATGACGTTTGGTCCGTAGATCTCGGAGCATTCACATATTTGACAGTCGTCCCAAGGATGCTGGAACGGCGTGTTCGGTGGATACGGCTGGCAGGTCTCATCTGGAATTGGATAAATTATGATTACTAAAATCCTGGCCGTACATCGAAGCCGTCTCACTGTAAAAACGATAGTTATAGGTTCGATTCCCATTTGTGGAAATTAATGATTCATATCCTCGTTTTGGTAACAAATGGTATTGAGCTCGTCCCTCACCACGCAATGTCTTGTAAAATGGGTGAATTTCTAAAATGGGAATCAAATTGTCTTAACACTAGGTTCCCTCAGCCTGTCCTGCTACATATGGGCGTGAAATTCAATATAATCTCATGCTATTTATTAATTGCAAATTTCAATACATTTAATATGAAATGACAAATAATAATTATAAAAATATTAGTATCCTGAAATAGAGAGATAGATTAAGATGAATTTTTGTATGTTCGTTGTAAGGAATATGCAAGTAGCACATATGACATTGATAAATGGTTTTGAGATGCTCCAGAGATGCCTGGGCTTTAGCTTAACACATTGCTTCAACTGCTGTCCAAGCCATGGCAGATTCATCACGAAATTTAATATTTTAATATATTTCTTATACCTTACGCTAATTTCAGGATTTATTCTGATTATAAAACAATTCGGGTAAGTCTTGGATGATGTAGTTTTTACAGAACAATCACTATAAACTTGACTTGACCGACCAAGTCTAAATTTGTGCTGTCTTTCCTGCATAGCATGAAAAATTTGAAGCTTTTTTTCGTTTATTATACAGGTGTTTTACGGTCTAAGTAGACAATGCGTGGAGCTGCAACCACCACCTAAAATTAATGCCTTGAAAATGGAACACACTGTATAATATTGAATAATTTCTCTGTATATTACAGAGACAATCACATGTATAATATAATTTTTCTTAGTCTTATTTTTTTGGAATGGAAAAAATTGGGCTAAATAAATCACTTCATACTTTTCCGTAACTAAGATCGTACTACGAACAATATTAGGAAATATAAGAAAATAGTACACATGTAAGTACTTTTGATAAATTCATCCCCTTGCTGGGAGGTCGCTGGCATATTTCAAATAAAGCGTTATTTATTTGCCAAATAGAATACGTTGTAAATTATAAGCAAAATGTGACAGTTTTTTCTGAGATTCGAATGATATATTTCTTATTATATTGTTTTATACAACGCTATCCTGATGTAGTGGTGAATATGACACGAGTTGGACGTAGGATCGAATTCCACTCGCGGGTATAATAATGAGATCCTCATATAATAAAATATGCTAATCTTACAATATGACAGAACTAGCTAAACCGCCACCTATTTATGTAATGTTTCTATATCCCCTAAAAAGTTGGAAACGGCGACCATATGTTTACCTGGTCCTATGACCGAGAAAACGAAAGAATCTGGTAGATTCTCGAGATAATGCATTGTGAAAATGAAAATTTGTTTCCTCGAGTAGGAATCGAACCCACAATCGCTCACACGCTGTGCACCATGACGGTCTTTATTTCTAAAAATTATATAATGTACTCACGTGGCGGTGGTCCTGGTAACGGGCTCTTCGGCTTGGGTCTTGGGATTATAGGTGGCCATGGCACTGAAGCAGAAAAAAATAATATAAAATCATATTTATTTTACAGTACCAGTAAATGACTGAAAGTTCATTAAATTGAGAAAAAAATTTTTTATTAAATGAATTGAAAAAAATGAGAATAAGCCGTAACAAAAGAAAAAAAGGTACAAAAATATTTATTAAAATTTTAAAAATTCTAAATTTATCCAAAAATAAAATAATTATTCGTAACTTACTTGGCTCTATGTCTATTGTGTCCGGAGATATAATGGGGAACGGTTCAGGATTAGGTATAGGGAATGGTAGAGGCGGTATAGGCGTAGGCATTGGAGGTACAGGGGGAAGAGGCGGTTGTGGTGCTGGAATTATATCTGAAAACGGTTTGAAGGTTAATCAAAAGATATTTAAACAATTTTGTCTTGTTAAAACAAACAATTTAAAAATATAAATAACAGAATTATAACTAAAACATTATAAATGGCTAAATATGAGAAAAGGCAGCAATTTATGCATGGACTTAAAAATTTAAAATCTTGTGTATTTTTAAT
>DWNA01002422.1:0-11793 GCA_018249835.1 Heliconius besckei
CGCTTACAAGCACAATTTTGCTTTCCTTTTAACACTGCTAAAAGTTTTATTATTATTATTAATTAGTAAGTTGAGGCCGACATGGCGCAGCGGCACAAGGGTGTGACTGTAACGCGACGGTTGTGGGTTCGATCCCCACTCGAGGAAGTGAAGTAATTATTTACGTTCATATTTCCATTTCTTCGCTCTGGCTCTGTTCTGCCACTCAACACGCAATTCAAATTCAAATTCAAAATATTCTTTATTCAAATCGGCAATTATTATAAGCACTTTTGAATCGTCGAATGAACATATGAATTAAAAGCTACCACCGGTTCGGAAGGCAGTTCTGCTGAGAAGAGCCGGCAAGAAACTCAACAGTTGCTCTTTTCAATGCCTCTAGGTTCCCTCTGCCTACCCTGCTGTGTGCGGGATACAGCGTGAAGCTGATTAATTAAGTATTAGTTAGTATTATTTCTTATAACTATATCTATATAACATTGCAAAGGTAATATTAAGCGTTGATATCGATCGCGGTAATCTTGTTGGACGGCTTCATTGGTTTGATAGGGGTCTGATTAAGGTCATTTTCCCCTTGACATGGACAAGGTTGGCGAAGAAAACACGAAGAATGGGGGACGTAACCAATAATTGGCATTGCTACCAATTTTCATAGTATGTAGGCACTTGTTACGTTTTTATACGTATTGGAAATTTATTTTGGAGGCCGTTGTGGCGTGGCGTGACAGATTGTGGGTTCAATCTCCAAGATATTAAATAAATAATATTATCATTTCCTCAGTTCGGTAACGAGCCAAAACTCAGTGTTGAGTAATGCCACTCACATATCACGCAAGTGAGCGGAGAAAGTTGGGACCGGAATGTCTTAACACTTGTTTCCTTCTGCCTACCCTGCTGTGTGCGGGATACAGCGTGAAGCTGATTTGTTTTAAAAAAAACGTGAAAACCGATGATACTTCTGAAATTAGCAGTGAACTAACAATATTAAAGACTAATAAAACTTAACAACCTCCCGTCAATTACTACTTTCATCTCTTAATTGGCTTTATGACCGTCCCGCGGCGATATTATAGAACACAGAAATAAATAAAATGCATCACATTTCGTGTCAGAATTTATTATTTTAGTTAATAAAACTCTTATAATATCTAGAAAGTTCTTATAAAACCTATTAAATTCATTGTTTACAATATGTTCTTTAACAACCTTTGTTTTAAGCCTTAAGTTTTCAATATAGTAAGTTTAATATCAATACAACCATCATCAACAATACAAAATTATATAGTAAAAATATATTTATAATTCCCAGGACCACGAATGGTGCGAAACAGATATCCTCTCTCACGGAGTAAGCGGCCTAAGTCTTCATAGGACAGACAGCCTCAACCAACGGTCTTTAGGATTAAAACGTACTGGGAGCAAAGGCAGCGCATACAGTCTTCGAAGCTCAAGAAAAGATATACCAAAACCAACAACACAAATAGAAAGGCCACCTATAATTCCTGATGCAGGCTTTGGAACACTTGAAATTAAATTAGCTTACGATAATGGTACATCTTCAGTGGCGGTGACAGTGATGAGAGCTAGAGGTTTAACTGGCATGGACATGACTGGACTTTCTGATCCATTTTGCAGATTGGAAGTATTACCTCGAGGTAATTATTTATATATAGATATCGATAATTCTCCTTTTATTTTGTCTTCTCAATATTTGTCAGTAATCTCAAGAATCGGAAAATTAATAGTTTTTTTAGAATCTTACACATTATTTTGAATATATGCAAAATTATATTACTCACATAATTTAGCAGAAATATTATTCTTACGTACATACGTACTAGGTACACCAACGATTTGTATATCTTAAGAGTTGAAGATCGAGCTCAGTGACGTGCAATTAGAGAGGCCTTTGTCCAGCTGTGGACGAGGACAGGCTGATGGTACTGATGATGAAGAAGAGCTTAAACACTTCCTACCCTCTTATTGTTTTTTTTTTCGGGACACATTGATGGCGTATTCGTTTATAACCTTTTGGACAGTTGTTGTCAACAGTTATAATTATTCTATTATCGAGTGAAAATTCCTGGATGTCACTTTTGTCATCAATTTCATACTCGTCATCTATGAAAACTATAGAGCCATCTTCTTCTACTTCTTCCGTCCGCACTAGTACACATTTAATTAGTAGAATAGAAAAAATGACTTTATAAAAAACCTTCATTTCTTATTCTAGTTGCGTGTAAACTTCAATAACTTTATATTAGCTTTGAGCGAACAAGTTGGCGGGATATTTATTTATATATGATTTATTTTAAAACTCGGAATTTCCTGCCGATAATACCTCACTTGTATTGTGTTAGAAATAAACGCTATGATTTAATTATTAACAATAATACATTGTTTTTTGAAGCCGTCGTAGCGCAGGAGCACAGGCGTGTGACTGAAAACGAGACGGTTGTGGTTACAAATCCCACTCGGGAAATAAATAATTATTTATTAACATTCTCATTTCTTCGCTACCAGAGCGAAGTCAAGCCAAAGCGCGGCGTTTAGTTCCGCCACTCAATACTCAATGCCTCAAAAATTCGTCGGAAGTTTTGAAACTGACTTAACTACACATTAAGTGTAAAGCTGATAAAACGATTAAAAAAAAATACAATATCAATTAATATTTATTATTTCAGAAGGCACCTATTCAAATAGACTCCGAACAAAAACAGTGCACAAAACTAAAAATCCGGAATTCAATGAAACTCTTCATTTCTTCGGCATAACAGAATCTGATCTAGCCATTAAATGTTTAGAAATTGTTGTTTTTGACGATGACAGGTATTTCTAAATTAATATTTTAAATAGGTAAAAATATTATATACTTACTTGAAAACTTATTAATATAATATTTATTGTTTTTTTATAGATATGGTTGTGACGAAATGGGATCTGCAACTGTTCCGCTCAGAGAATGTGTAAAGTCACCAGCACAGTTACGTCTGGCATTGTCGGGAGCGTCTGGGTCAGAGTCCACTGGTCCTAGGTTGCTATTGGCGTTATGCTATAGTACAAAGAAGCGGGCACTGGTGGTCACAGTTTGTAGAGGAGCCGACCTACCACCGCAAGACAGCAATGGATATTCTGATCCTTTTGTTAAATTGTAAGTATTGGTGTGGGCAAATGTATTTCTCAGCCGTAAAAAAGGTAGTTTTTTCCTCTAGGCAAATTCAAGCAAAACAGACACAGATGTTTAAAAGTCTATATGGCATTGGCATATGGCAAGTCATCTACTTACGATTTTATTTATATGTTTTCACTTACAGGCATCTGGATCCAGATCCATATCACAAAAAGCATAAAACATCCATTAAATGGCGAAACCTCAACCCGGTTTGGAACGAAGAATTTCTTTTTGAAACTCGTCCGACGGAACTTTCCCGCCAAAATTTGACATTGACAGTTTGGGACAAAGACTATGGCAAGCCCAACGACTTCCTTGGCAGTTTGGTTCTTGGTGCTAGTAGTAAAGGGCGAAGACTAAAACATTGGATGGATTGTATAAAATTTCCCGATCATCGCCATGAGCAATGGCATTCCTTAACTGACACACAGCATTTGTAAAATTTAAACTTTAGAAAAATACTAACTGCAAGTTGATTAAATACATATGATGTATTATAAAATGTTATATTTTATTTGTATTAATATAATTTAGATTTTTTTTATAATTTATTTAAATATAGTATAATAACAAAAAATACATAAAATAGTGTACTTGTTTTGATTGTTAAGATAATTTTAAAATTTTATATTATGTAAATATATTAAGCTTCCTGTTGATTGTTAAAATTTACGTAAGTCTATAGATATAAGCTTAGAAAAATATTTATTAAATTTAATTATTGTGCATAACTAATAAATAAAAATAATTGTTATCGTTTTTAGTTGTAAAATCTTATATGTAATTTTAACTTATAAGAAAATATATTTTAATAGAATAGGATACTTTCATAGATATCAATAGTTCCATATTTAATATTATATCTTCTGTAAAATGACAAAGAATAACAGTATTTTTATATAAGAAAATGTGCCAAATAATATTATAATATTGTTATTGTTAAAAATTTAGGTTTATTAGACTACAGTATCTGCGATTTAACATAATATAATATAAATATACATATTTTTCAATCTTTTTTTAATTCATCCATATTTCTTTACATCAACGTGTGTATTGCCCCCATTTTCCAGTAAATGCCCGTCTCCTAGTATCATTTTTTTATATCTATGAAAAGAAATATTTATTTATGTATTAAAATAAAGTCTTAAATATTCTACATATTTCAAAGTATTTCTTGTGACCCGCCTCAGGAACAATCTTATTATGTTACTTCAAATAAAACATAACGGCGAAAGACGGCCATGAGTTCCGCCACTAAACACACAATGCCTCTAGAATTCGGCGGAAAAAGGGTAACGGAGTGTCTTAGCACTAGGTTTCCTCTGCCTATTCTGCTGTGTGCGGTATACAGAGTAAAGCTAAAAAAATAAGCATATAAGTTACATCTAAAAGTTTATAAGTTAATCTGTTCTTGCAAAAAAGCTGAATCACAATAAATCTCTTATTATACTTATTATTAAATATAAACCCCTTCTTATCCATTGTATTTCTATACTGTGTTCTCGTACTGTGCTCGTAGAAAAAAAACTTATAAATCTTATTAAAATAATTATGAGCACAGATAAAGAATATTACAGTAATCTGTCATCTGTGTTCAAGTTCAAACTTCAAACTTCAATTTACACAGCAAAAACTAGTTCAATTATTCAATGTCATTTGGGAACATCGTGTGAAATGCTTTATTCAATTATTTCGTTATTAATATAAGTGCAAAAAATTATTTATGCAACCATTTCAAAAGATAACGTAATATAGCTCATGTTACATTATGGCATTTCTGTGTCCTGTAAGAATAAGAAGGGGGAAAAAGAAGAAATGTAAGTTACTTCGAACTTTTTATTGAAAACTTTGCAAGTCAATGACCTCAAACTTTCTACATAATCATAAATTAAACTAATAAATGAATCATATTCTATTTCAAAACTCACTCTTCGTTAATAAAACATAAAGATATCGTAAAAACTTTCGATTATCGAAAATAGGTTTTGAATCAAAAATATATATGTCATACGCATGTTGAATACTTACAAAAATATATACTTGTTATTTCACTTTTAATTCTTATAATGAACCAAGAATAAAATTTTACCGAAGAATTGCAATTTAATATAGTAATAAAATGAAGTACGATCTTATAGTATATATATATTAAATATTTTATTCTTTATTATAGCGAGTAGTGGTGATTCTGACAAAGAACTGTCTCGACCTGGTTCAGGTTTAAGTCCTGGTATGGGCCGTATTACTGGCTCAGCCAGTATAGAAACATTAGTTCGTGTTGGTATTGAAAAGGAACATGGGTTAAGTCCTGATTCAAAAATGGTTGTGTTACACGATTTTGCTCCTTATGTTGATGATGAATTAGAGGTAAGTTGCACATTAAAGGGGATGGTTGTTCATTTAATAAGACTAAACAAATATTACAATTTTTAACAAGGAATTAAATTTATATTATATATTCAATCATGGATATTACAATTGAAAATTTTTAATTATATATATAGGAATAATACTATATTGGTTTTAGTTACTAATATGATACATTTATAAGAATTTTTATGACAAATATTAACATGGCATTTTTGTCTGTTTATATTATTTTCATCACAGAAACCTTTATTGTTATGCCAGCTAGTATTAAAATATTTCTTATTATTTCCTTATAATAATTCTCATTTAAAATCTGTTCATATCTTTTGTTATGTCTAGTTTGTTTTTAACTATAATTATTACGGCCTACTTTTTAGGTAAAAAGGGGACAAATAGTAAATGTACTATATCGTGAAAATGATTGGGTATATGTAATTGTTACTGATTCTCGAAGAGAGGGATTCATACCACACTCATATTGTGCCCCATGTGATCACCATGACTTGAAAAAGAAACTCCCCAGAAGTCGATCTCCAACAGACTTAGCACATCGAGATGTGTCTCAGTAAGTTGTATTACATAATATAAGGTTCATGCTATTTATGTCATAAATCAGGGCAAGGAGAGAAAACCAAGTGTTAAGATATTCCATTCTTAAATTTTTGATATATTGCGTGTTCAGTGGTGGAACATAACACTGCCTTGGATGCCTTGATGATGACCAGAGTTAGGAAATGATGTATATAGGGAAAAGAATTATTATTCTTTTCCCTATATGTGAATCTATCCTGCAAACGTTGCATTTACAGTCAAATTCTATGCCAGAATAGTCTCAGGAAAATCTCAGTAGGGTTATAATTTTATTAATTTCATGCTATTTTAAAAAAATATTAAGAAATATGTATTCTTATATTAATCATCTTAGGCTATCGTTGTCTGATGGAGCAACTAATGATGGACATTCAGAGTTAGGCAGTGAAGGTGAAGCATGCCCCTTCAGTAAGGACCCTTCAGGACGATATGTTGTACTGTATACCTTCACTGCCAGAGATGAGAATGATGTTGATGTGGAAAGAGGAGAGTTTGTTACAGGTAGGTTATTTATTTTTGTTTTTTGTTTTTTATTTTTCTTTGTTTTCTCAACCATTTTAGTTGGAAAAATGTTTTCGGTTTCCGCTGAAGGGTTAATGTATAATGTAAACTTTCAGTTCTAAACAGAGAAGATCCAGACTGGTATTGGATTGTACGAAGTGATGGTCAAGAAGGTTTCATTCCATCTGGCTTTGTTTATCCTGCTGTTCAAGGTAGATAATTTTTTTTTAATTTATGTTGAAAATATGATGCTAATATTGATGCCGTTGTGGCGCAGGGATAAAGCATCTGATTGTAAACGTCATGATTGTGGGTGCGGTCCCCACTCATTGGAATGATTATACTTCAATATTTTCATTTCTTCGCTCTGCTAGACAAACCGCAGTATTGAATTCCACCACTCAACTTGTAATGTGTTGAAAGTTGAATGTCAGACAGAGTGTCTCACACTGCACACAGCATCAGGCTAAAAATATTTTTTTTTTGTTACCAGCATCACCAGATCAAACAAATCAAACAATGCACCCACCACCACCAAACAACACAATGCTATCAACCAACAACAGTATGAACAACATGAGCAACATCAACAACACACAACAAGATACAGATGGGCGCTACCACGGCACTGAGCTAGTCATGCTCTACGATTATAAGGTAAGTGGTTTGAATGTTTCGTTTATATATTTGTTTTTCTTTATATATATACTGATCTTGTTTTGTAGTTTTATACTATATCCCGCTTATAAAAGGGTAGGCAGAGAGTACCTAGTGCTATGTACACTCTGCTCCCCCATTTCCCTTTGTTACATAAATGAAGATATCATAAAATTGTTCTTTCCCTCGAGTGTGAATCGATCCCAGACAGTCGCATTTATCGTCACACATTTGTACGACTAAGCTACTACGGCCTCAAACCTTTAATAAATATTTTTTCATTAATAGTCGCTGTAATCGTGACAGTCGTGGGTTATATTATTTTCATTTCCTTGCTCTTATAAGAAGACAATGCGCGACATTGAGTTCCAACACTATCTCGAAAATTGGGCGGTCAGACTTCATCTGCCTGCCCTGCTATATGCGGAATAAAATATGAATATAATAATAATTATATATAAAACATTCCTTCCAGGCACAGGCACCAGACGATTTATCAGTGAAACGCGGAGAGTGGGTTTACGCGGACCTTACGCAACAAACAGTGGAGGGCTGGCTGTGGGCTCATGCGCCCAAGTCGAGAAGGTCTGGGTTCATTCCCACGGCTTATGCGCGAGCACCGCATACTACTTCCCTATAGACCTATGATAAACTCTTAATGAATCTACTTTTTTTATTCAATTGTCTCGGAAAATTGTCCTAACTATAATTTGGAATATTACATTGTAACTTATTTCTGACGACCCACGAGCGGCTTCATCTGCTTAGAATTATATTATAGTTAAATAATACAAAAACTTTAATTAAATTGTCTATATTGTATTGTTTATTTTGTTTCATCTTAATCTATTTAAGTTTTTTTTTGAAAGTAGAACAAACATCTATCCATAAATTCCACATTTATAATATTATTAGAATAAGAAAAGCAAAAATTGTAAAAATAATGGTTGTCCAATTTGAATTTCAAGCTGAACACATAAGTAGGTGTGGGCTCACAGGCCTAAATTTAAAAGATCTGGGTTCATATACTTTCGTGCCAAAGCCCTTTTAAGGCTGTTATAAACATATATCCATCAATTAGGCCATTCTTTTCATTGATGTATTTTATCACAAAAAAAACACTATATGCTTGTGTTATTTTGTAGCACAATATAAACCGATGACCATTTAATTAAAAAAGAAAATATAATAATTGACAATTGAATATGTAAATTGATCTAAATTTATAACAATATTAAGAAAGATAAGATGATTACATATCTTTTTATTGTATTTTATACAACAAAATACATATTACACAGTTTTATAAGTAAATCAAGTATTGTAACTACTTATAAAATTACTAAATTATACTTACTTTGAGCCTGAAGGGAGATTTAATATTACTATGTTTAACCAATTGATGAAATTTGGGATTTTCAAAGTTGTCTAAAAATATATATATAAGTAAATAATAACAGTTATGTATTAAATACTAATTTTAAAATTAAATTTGCAATTTAAAATTATAACTTTAAATTTCAAGTTAATTTAAGTTCGTTAAGTTAGTTCATCTTAAGTTGCTTTTTAGATTTTGCCATAATATCGTTAGTAGTAATATGTTTATTTCATTGTAAGGTTGTTTGTACATTAAACATTTTAAATAACTTTACTCGAATATAATGCTTAAAATAAACTAATGTTTATTCTAAAAGAAAATTAAAATTAAGCATTTGTGACATTATTAGAAATGATGTTACATATTTAACAGTACATCAGTTTTCGATACGGTTATTTAAAACTGAAACCTGTTAACCAATAATGCAATATAATGAATTATTTCGAATTATCCGTTAATTTCGGTTACGTTTATAGATTTTGTTTCAATAATTTTATCGGCTTGGCCAGACAAAACCTAAAATCCTATTAAGACAACAAGTCTCATTTAGACTCCACCATATCTAAAATAATCTGTAACTTCTATATTGGATTTACTTACGGTTTCAAATAGCTTTTTATATTCAATAACATCCCTGATCTGAAGCCACATGTGCTTAAATGTACAATTTATTGTAAGCCTTCCTTATATTCGTTTTAAGTTATGTTTAATCCTTTAAGGTTTCGATCTGAAAAAGCGTTTATGTGAATTGTCCGTCCAATTTGACTGATATATTATTTTGGTACTATCAAGGGGCCATCTTTAAAATAAAGATAGGTAAATTAAGAAGAAATTGCAAAGCAATGAATCTTATATATAATTTGTTTAATTAATAATTAAAATATGTTTAATTAACGATTTTTATACTGTATTCTCAATAATCTATATAAGTCATTGTAGAACTAAGTGCTTCCTTTTATCGAGCAGGTGCCTTTAATATTCTTGCCAAATTCTTTCATTTTATAATATAAGCATATATAAGTTAATAAAAATCTATTTTATTATATACTTTTATAATACTATGCTCCAAATAAAGATATTAATTAAATAATTCAAAAGAATCATGAAATTTTTGAAATAAAGAAGAGTATGTGAACATTTTATATATTATGTACTTGTATATTTTTGTATGGATGGCCTTGAGAGTAATTTTAAAATAAATAAAAAAAATTGTACAGTTCTGCCTTTTATTTGTCTATGTTAGTAAATATATAATAAAATATTAATCTAAAAGTAGGTCTTTCTTCCTTTTCTTAGCTTCCTGTTTTAGGTCATCCTTTACTTCCCACTCATTATATTGTTCCTCAACTCTTTTTATATCTTGTTCGTTAACTGTTATTTGCAATTTTAATTCAATTTGTTCACTCCTAATGAATTTTAAAGCGTCAATCTTTTGCCTAAGAAAGGGTCCCTGCTGACTTTCCAGTAGATTCCTGTAGTCCGTTAATTTCTTTTGACGCATATCTTCACAATGCATCTCGGTCAGCTTGCGTAGGGATTCTTTGCGTGACAATTTGTGAAAGGATCTGTAAAATTAAAATAGTTTTAGATTATTGATGATGTAATATGGAAGATTACATTACAATTGAGGCCATTGTGGCACAGGCACCAGCAGTGCGACGGAGCACGCGACTTTTGTAGATTCAACTCCCACTCAGGTGAATGAATTATTTTTTCGTTCTGGTACCAAGGCAAAGCGCAGTGTTGAGTTCCGCCACTCAACTATCAATCTCTCGAGAATTGGATGGGAACTGGGGAACGGAAGTATATTGATAGGAACACTAGGTTCCCTCTGTCTGTATACAGTTTGAAACTAAAAAATAAATAAATATCACAGGTAGGGCCGTCACGGGACAGTGTTCGAGTGCGAAAGCCACGGATCCTATAGTTTAGTTCTCACTCCACAAAACAAACTGTAACATTGAATTTCACCACTCAGTGTGGTATGTTTTCCCTTTTTTTGTTTTTACTTACTCAGGATGAGCTTTGTACTCTATATTGAGTCTCTCAAGAAGCCATTCAAACTTCTTATAATCATACTGCCTCAAAAACTTTAATAACTTTTTTCTTTTATCTATTAATTCTTGAACAATTTGCTGCAAATAAAAAAATATAAATATAATAGAAATACAGCATAAATTCCATATAACGACACTAAAGGAACCGCAAAATTTATGTTGTTATAGAGTATTTCTTAAGTAGAAAGAAAAAAGAGAGAATGAAACAATAAAAGTAATAATCAAGAAATTGCACACACACACAGAATGTCTGACTGTATGTGCCTGTAGTTTCGATTTGTACTGAAGCTCAGCTCTGATAAGTGTTGGGTTCTGCTATTCAACATGACAATGTCTAGAAAAGTTATCTAACACTATATTCCTTTCTTTGGAACATGTAATTTTTCAACAGAAAGATTTTTTATTATATAATATTTCTTAATCACAATTATCTGCATAGCATAGCATATTGTTCTAATTATATCAAAAAAGCTAAACTAACCAAGATTTGATACTATTGCAAGTTTTTTCTTAAATTGAGTTATGCGTGTTCTATAGAAGTTACACCATAGTTATATTTATAAAAATAATTTTACATAATATTGGTAGTTTTAGGATTTATTTATCTTTTTGTCTTTTTGGATAGACATGAAGGATATATTGATATGTTTCACCTTGTCAAGCCAGGTCATAAAATATTTGTTTTTTTAGAAGAGCTAAGTTAATTTGAGTTAGATTGGAGCTAAACATAATCAGTTACTTTAAGAAATGTTATAAGTACCTTTGCTTTTACATTTCTAGGGTGATTTTCCATAGTATCCTGAAGACAGCGAATCTGTGCAGTTATTCTTGCAACTGAAAAAATATAAGAATACAAATTAGTTTTTTTAACTCTACTGTATAATTATTGAGTTTTAATGCATTTCCTAAAGAGAGACAATATTATATATTCCCTAATCCCAATTAAACAAATTTGTGAGCCCAGAAATATGTTTAATTGTTAAGAAAATAAGTCAAATGTGTCAAATCTTGTCCATTTTCTCTCTCCTTATTATATTAATTATGATTTGGCAGGTAAAATACCG
>DWNA01002423.1:0-11793 GCA_018249835.1 Heliconius besckei
AATATTTTATTTACATCATTAACCAATGGGAATGTCAAAACCATATGCAATTTATTATTATTTTTTTAATTAATACACTTCATAATAATTTTACAAAGTAAAATGTAATGGGATCAAGGTTGTCTCAACAGTTTTGTTTTTAAGAAAATATGAGCAATTTCGTTAAACACACCCAATGAATTTATGTAGATATGTGATTTAAGTCATTTGTACACATTATAAATCCATCTTTTTAACTGAATATATTTTGAAATTATACATTTTTGGAAATCCAATGTTTTGAACACCTTATTACAGTAAGTGGACTCATCCTGTGACCACACTACTAAAGTATTCAAATAGTTTGTTTTACAACAATGTATAGTATTAAATTTTACATAATTAAACCATTTAAAAATAATATTTTAGGCCCAATTAAATACAATACATATTTACTTTGTAAAATTACCACAATTTTAATACAATGCAATAAACTTCGTTAACAGATTAATACTGAAACAGTCCGTATGTTCCAACGACTCTCACGATGTGTTTGACACAAATTGTCCATTCATAAAACACTGAACTACGTAAATCAGGAGGATCCGAACTCATCCATCCAGGTGAGGTATTTCTGTATGTCCCCTTTGGACACGGACTTGTTACATTTGGAGAGGGCCTCCAGGAAGTCCTGTTTGGTCACCGGCAAGTCGAGTTCTTCCTTGGCAAGTTGTTTTATCTGTTCTGGTTTTAAACCGGCAATTTTTCTACGCATTGACATCATTGACGCATCTCTGAGTGCCAAATAATAAAAATAATTATGAAATGTCTTTCTCTGTTGTGTATACATATTAAAATTATTTTATAAGTTTTCAGATTTGGGTTTTTCTTAAAAATTACACTTATATCATCAGCAGGGACATAAGCGTATCACGAAATCGCGACAGTTTGTGGGTTCGATTCCCTAATAGAGGAAATTAAATATTTAAACATTTTCATTTCTTGTCCCTTGTGTCGAGACAAAGCGCCCCGTTGAATTCCGACACTCAACACGGAATGCCTCCAAAATTCGGCGGAAAATGAGAAACGGAGTGCCTTAACACTAAGTTTCCTTTACCTATCACGATGTGTACGGGATACAGTGAGAAGCTAAAAATATTATTATCCATTCATTACAAAATTTAATAACCAACACAAGAATAGTAAAAAATTAAAAATAACCTGCAAACATTAGTAATATCAGCTCCTGAATACCCGTCAAGTTTCTTAGCAATGGACCTGAGATCCACCTCTGGATCAACCTTGACCTCTCTGAGGTTGATATGCAGCAGCGCCTCTCTGCCCGCTTGCGTTGGGAGAGGTATGTAGATACGTTTCTCGAGCCTCCTTCTTAGTGCTTCGTCGATGTCCCACGGGAAATTTGTTGCTGCTAACACCATTACTACCTGGAGTGGAATAATTTACAAAATTGTTATCTCCAATTAATCTATTTGCAATTTTTATATTAATTATATAATAAATTATTGGTTTACATTCTGTCAAGAGTGATGGGACACGACACGAACAGTATTTGGGCTGCAAAAACAGGTGGTCTATATTATCTCAGGTACTAGTACATAATCAGGTATTCTGTCACTTGGCTACCAGGCTTACAGTAGTAAGTCAGGATTGTTTTACCTCATATATAACAATTAGGACTGAATTGCGAGCTTGTCTACAGTCAGTGGACTCGGAGACAAGGATCACAAGGTCAGAAATAACAAGGCATTACAAGTTATTTCATTAGCTAAGCTATCAGTAGTTGGTAGAACTAGGCACTAGGGTAGGGTAGGGCAGGCGTACCTTGGCGGGCTCGTCGGTGGCGGAGCCGAGCCCGTCCATCTGCACGAGCAGCTCGGACTTGACGCGGCGCGAGGCCTCGTGCTCGCTGTCGGAGCCGCGACGGGAGCACAGCGAGTCGATCTCGTCTATAAAGATCGTGCTGGGCGCGTAGAACCGCGCCTGTAGTACGAAAAATAAAATAGAAATAGATTAATAATAGTAATAAAATAATACACTACTTTGTACAAATAGTTTAGTACATTTAAAAAAAATCTGCATTTACAACATTTATTAGTGCGATTTGTTAATGTTTTCACAAAAAAATATCACATTTTTAGCAACCCACCATTTCAAACAGCAATCTGACTAGTTTCTCCGACTCCCCCCGGTACTTGGACGTGAGAGTGGACGAGCTGACGTTGAAGAACGTGGTCCCGCATTCGGTCGCCACCGCTTTGGCCAACATAGTTTTGCCCGTTCCGGGGGGTCCCACCATCAGTACTCCTTTCCACGGCCTGCGTATACCCTGGAATTATGGGACTAAATTAGTATAGTACAGTTTGATGTCATAGGATTTCTGCTAGTATTTCTATTAAATGTTTATATTTAGCGTAAATAACGAACGTCCCTTTTGTATAGTTCATATCCTAATGTCTGAGTGTAAGCGCAACAATTACAGGTACGATTCCTACTCGACGCTGTGAAGGTAATATTATAATCAGGTTGTAGTTGTTTATTAACAACAACAACAACAAAAATTGCAATACATAATTTAAAATGAGTACTTTAAAGAAATCCGGCATCCACATCGGCAAGACTACGGCTTCTTCCAATAACCTCTTGGCCTCCGCCAAATCTGCAATATCATCCCACCGGATGTTGGGGTTCTTTTGCACTATGTCTCTTTCTGTAAATCAAATAAAATATAAACATATTAAAATAAAATGTTTAAGGTCTTTGCATCTACTCGTAATATAAAATCAAAATAAAATCAGCTTCACGCTGTATCCCGCAAACAGAGGTACGCACAAGTAGGCAGAGGGAACCTAGTGCTAAGACACTCCGTTCCACACTTTCTGGAGGCATTGCGTGTAACTATAATTATTCAAGTGTTCATTATAAACATAATTATGTAGATGACTTCACAGTCATATAATTTGCTATGTTGATACAGAATGATACAAGTTGTAAATGGCTCAAGACGATGACACAATATAGTACCTATTGACACAATTGTATAAACCTTCCCACACACTGTGGGTTTTACATCTTGTTAATGCTTGTATAATATGGTTTATTATGTCATGTTAAAAATATATTTTTATTTTACTTTTTTGTCTATTGGTTAATTTATATATATACTAGTGGACCAGAACGCGGCTACGCCCGCTTGAACTATACGAATATTTGTTAAATATATTTATGAAATTATTTTCAGTTTTCAATAGAGAGATGCGTTAAGCAAGCTCATTTTGGGTGACGTTTTCTAACAACAAACTTTGCAAGTCGTTGCTTAGCAACGGTCGCATAGCGACGGTTGTTATTGACATGGCGGAATAAATTGCATGTCAAACTAATAAGTTATTTAATATATTGGTATATATCGAAAATATTACAAATATAAGAAAAAAAAGTATCCTATGTTCATCCCGAGACCCTCAAGTATCTCTATATGAGTATTTTATCACAATTAAATTAGCGGTTTGGCCCTGATTGCGTAAAAGACAGACAGACAGACAGAGTTACTTTTGAATTTATAATATAGGTATGGAGGTATGGATGTGATATATCTGACATTATATTTGAATGTAATGAAAAATAGATTGAAAATCTATTATCATTTCATAGAGTGGGAATCGAACCCATAACCTATCGCGTTTATAGTCACACGCTTATACCTCTGCGCCATCTCATATTTTTTTATGTTAATAATTCTTTTCATCTTATATATTTTATGCTAATATATATCCATATAAATATAGGCTTTAACTTTAACACTCACCTAACATGTCTACCAAATCAGTATCGGCAGCAGAAGGTGGTTCAAATCTTCTCTCTTCTTCTTTATTCTTTTCATCGTCCGTGTCTCCGTTGTTGTTGTCTCTGTCTTGCTTGTCTTTTGTGTTGTTGTGCTCTTTGTTGCTCGTTTCTTTTGTTTTAGCTAGCGGAAATAAGTAACAAAATATTAGGTATTGTATGAATTTATATTAGCTTCAGTTCTTTCTCGCATAATAGATTACTAGGGTTAGTAGAGAGAACGTAATATCGAGACTTTAGTTAGTGTTATCAATTATTAATTAATTATTTCGTTTTTTTAATCGAACAACGCATACTGTTAAAAATACATGTATTTATTTAACAAAAAACAATATTGAATAATATTTAAAAAAATAACTATATGTCCATATTGTTGCTAAAAGCCTACATCGTTTGCAATATATATATATCTTTTTTATTTTTATTATCATCTATAGAGCTTATTATTTTTCACGTATTTCACGATAAATTTCCCACAATATATAAAATATTTTAAAACCAAGCTGTATAAAAATATATTCTAGTACAAAAGGCAAATTAAACAACATACTTTACTTCCCATTTACATTTCACCCTATTTATAATAAACATCTTAAGTAAGGTTTTTCGTTCTCATTACTAACAACAAATTATATGCACGAGACGTCGTACCTAAGGGGTCCTAGACCTACATTTCCATTGTGAATGTCATCCGTGCGCCGCACCCACCCAAATTATTATCTTATAATGACTTCCTATCTTACTATCGAAGAAGTTATTGATGTATGATTGTGAAGAAGTTATTGTTGACATGTGAGATTGTTTAAATCCTTATACAATCATGATAACTTCAGTTTTTTGAAAGACAAAGATTTTGTTTTTTTTTGCTTCACGCTGTATCCCGCACAGGGAACCCAGAGTTAGGAAACTTTGTTCCCGCCGATTTTTAGAGGAATTGCATGTTAAGTTTAGGAACTCCACGCCGTACTTTGTCTTTTTAC
The DNA here is from genome assembly GCA_018249835.1 of Heliconius besckei. Classification (NCBI taxonomy): domain Eukaryota; kingdom Metazoa; phylum Arthropoda; class Insecta; order Lepidoptera; family Nymphalidae; genus Heliconius; species Heliconius besckei. The sequence goes on from DWNA01002423.1 coordinate 4,818, forward strand.
TAGAGCGAAGAAATGACAATATTAATAAATGATAATTAATTCCCCCGAGTGAGAATCGAACCTTAAATCACGTATACAGTCACACGAACGACGGCCTCGAATATTTCTAGCATCTTAAATTTGCCCAAAAGTGTAAAAAAATCTAGGACAAATATGCAACAATTAAATATATAAATGAATTAAATATAATATAGCTATATAAGTATAAATACGTAAAAACCGACGATATAATCTAAATATACTTATATTGATTATTATGCATTTTTACGCATAGGAGTGTCGTAACGCATAGATGCGTTCTAGGCGTAGCAACGTTTCATAGTTCACTCTGGTCTCACGTTATTTACTAATGTTACGTGATTTCAATACCTTTACTGTATAAGGTATTTTAGATAAGAAATCTATTTCGTACTCTATTTGTTCTAATAAATACAAGTAGTTAATAAATTATTGTTGTATTTCCTAATGTCACGCAGTAATAATATAATTCTATTAAAATAATCTAAGTCTGCTTAAATAAACTAAAAGAGTGTAGAACTAAATGGAGTTTAGTGTTTAATTTAAAATTAAAGTTACATTTAAAAAAAATACTACTGATCTAGGTCGTAGAAGTTTATGATGATTTTTAGACTCTAATCCAGATATTTATTGTGAACTCAATTTTGTTTTTTCTCAGATCAAAATAATTATTAAACCCTATTAAATTCCTTACCACTATGTCCTTTATTCGTGTTTATCTTGGGATTCCGTACATCTGAGGTTTTCCGTTGGGAGGTGGTCGCGTTGCGTGCTGCTGGCCTCCTGTTGTCTGCCGTCCTGTTGTTCCGTGGATTGTTGCGAGCCGACTTCATTGCTGGGGCACCCCTGATTAAATAATAATTTGGATGTTCAATTTCTTATATTAAAAAACTCGACTGAATATAATAGCAAAATTAATGAAACTTTCTATTACTTTGTAATTGTGCGTAAATATAATATGAAGTATTAATTTTTGAACTGAAATAACAAAAAACGCAGTTTAATATTGTTTTAATGCAATAAATTTTAGTAAAGAAGTTTTAACATTAAAAAAATAAAAGTACTTAAATACATTTCTTATCAATAAATCCTAAAAAAAACGAATATATATAAATGTCGACATATTAAATTCATTCCATACAAGTCATTTGTATAAAACAAACTTTGGTGAAGGTGACTTACACTCCAACTTTTCGTTGGGCTTTTGTGGTGGTACAAATGGTGAAAGTTTTACATCGGTGTGGTTGTTATCACTAGAAAACCGCCAAAACTCATAATGGAATCTATTATATATGACAAACAATTATCTATCAAAAGCTATTTTGATATTAAAAGTATAAATCAATATTTCTTATTAGGCTTACTATATATACAATACGTAGAGTAATATATATTTTTCACCTTCCATATTTACTTCGTATGTATCTATTTTAAGAATAGGATCCTATAGGAGTTTTGATAAATTTTCAATGAAGTTGTAATTTTTTCTTTTTTTTTGTTTTATGTGTATCGTATACATAGCAGAGTAGGCAGAGGGAATCTGGGACCTCTGTTACCATTTACACACTTCCGATCCATACTTTCCCCCAAATTCTTAATTCTTGGTGTGATTTAACGGCACGCTTCGCTTCATCACCAGAGCGAATAAATGAAAATATAATATTTTATTCTCTAGAGCGGAAATCGAATACACAATCGCCGCGTTTACAGTCAAACCCTAGTGCCCCTGCGCCACGACGACCTTGAAAATTGGTAACGGAGTGTCTTAACACTAGATACCCTCGTAAATGAAAAACAGCGTGAAGAAAAAAATAAAGACTCTATTATTTTGTTTTGCTTTAAACATTCCAATAGTCCATCAATCAATATAAGTTCAATTTCAACGAGTATGGACTAGTTGCCAATATAGTTCCTTTTACAGTTAAAACCTTAAAGAGTTACTACAACATAGCTGTTTACTATAACCATATATGCACATGTAAACATGTCACACCTAGGAACTAGTTAACAGTTAATTTCTAACTAACTTATGTTAGCAAGGTCAACACTCCCTTTTGCACTGTTGGTTACCGTTCGATATACCTATATACGATTGCAAAAATTGCAATTTTATTTTCGAATCAAAAGATAATACTTTCAATACAATAATGGATTAAGATTTTTACAGATGATAAGGCCGATTGTCTGCGATTTGATCTGGTGCAGTAGAGCCAGGTATATAAAATTTCCACCATCCACCTCATAATCTTGATATCTCTAAAGAATATCGCGAATGTCGAACTGCCTTATACTCTAAATACTCGAATCGTTTTTTTTAAATGTATCAAAATTAATGAGTTCTCTGATAGTAGGAAAAATCTACTATAATAGTAGTAAATAAATTTAAAGTCTGATAATAATGAGACCAGTCGTGGCGCAGGGGTACAAAGTGTAAATCTAAACACTACTAGTTGTGGGTTCGATTCCCAATAGAGGACATGAAACATATTTAAATCTATTTTTCCATTTCGTCGCAAAGTGAGACGTTGATATCCGCCACTCAACACGCCTCCAGAATTCGATGGAAAGTGGGTAACGGAGTGTCTTAACATTAGGTCCCCTCTCCATACCTACTGTGTGCGGAATATATCGCGAATCTATGTGAAAATAAATTATAAAGGCTGGTACGTTTATGGTCACAATTTTTGTTTTATCAAAGAGAAACCTCCTACAACTCACTTATGCTCAACACTGGTGGGCGAGGGCCAGGCGGTCGGGTCCCGGTCGGGGGGCGGCGGCCATATATCTGGATCGATCTCGTGCGGCGCCGGCGCCCACATCTGGTCGCGGGTCGGCAGGTCTTCTAGCGCTGTGGAAGAGGCAATATTTTTAAGATCGACAATGACACTTTCTAATTGCATAGAAAGTTAGTATAGTAAATAAACAAAAAGTGAATAGGTGTGATTTATTATATTACTAGTGGACCCAGACGCGGCTTCGCCTGCTTGAACTATAACAATATTGGCACGTGTCGGTCATACTCATACCATGCCGCCCGAAGGGTAGGTCATTTCGAATCAGTGACATTTCCTTAATTATTTATTAGAATGTTAAACAGTAAACTATAGTATCAATATAGATAAAATGCTAAAAGTGACTATTATATTTATTTTCATAAGGATGAATATCAAAATGTCGCGCGCGGTAACGGTTGCGTAGCGACGCGACGGTTGTTATTAACATGGCAGAATAAATTGCATGTCAAATTAGAAATAAGTATTTAATATATTAGTATATATGTGTAATGTAATGTTATATAGCCTATAGCACTTCTGAAGAATACAGCTTTCATACAAAACAAAAACAAAGTAAATCGGACCAGTCCAGATCCAGAGATCTTAGCGTTCAAACAAACAAACAAACTGTTCCGCTTTATTATATTAGTATAGATGAGTATACATGTATAGAAATACTTTAAAAAAAGAACTAAAGAATGACAAGAACCACAGATCATAAATGTGTGACTTAAATGCGACCGTCGCGGATTCGATCCCCATACGAAGAAATTAATTATTATTTTCTTAATCTTTCCGCTCTGGCACTAAGGCAAAAACCCGGCGTTAAGTTCTGCCACTCAACACTAAGCTACAAGCGGGATACTGCCTTCCCTACCTACCCTGCTACAAGTGATAATATTCTTTGCTCTCCGCTTATGTCATTCAATCGGAATAAATTAATAGTACAACAAATATTAAATATAAATTTTGTTTCAATGTATACAATACAAAATTTTCAACAATCATTATAAAGAACATTCAACAATAAATGAATAGCAGTCTGGCATTCATTAATTACTGGCATTATAGCGCTGAAGCTATAGTAGCAGTATAAAGTTGTATATTTATTAGAGTATATAAAATATGAGTTTCATTTTGTTACTAGTGGACCCGGTCGCGGCTACGCCCGCTTGAACTATACGAATATTTATGAAATTATTTTCAATTTTCAATAGAGAGATGCGTTAAGCAAGCTCATTTTGGGTGCCGTTTTCTAACAACAAACTTTGCAAATCGCAATAAAGAGGACACACAGGTCTTCAGGAGACCTCCCAGTGACTCGCCCATAGTTGTGGGCGACGGCTGCAACCACGGGCATGGGGAAATGCTCCAAAACCGTTTCCTCCTTCCCCTTGCGGGGGAGTGAGAAGACCTCGATGATGATGCATGTCACATTAATAAGTATTTTAATATATTGGTACTAGCGGCCGGCTCGCGGTTTCACCCGCGTGAACTACGTTATTATTAATTTCTGTCTCCATGACTACGTCCTAGTGACATCTATGCAAAATTTGAGACTCCTAGCATTTGTAGTAACGAAGTTTCATACAAACTTTCGACCCCAAAAACAACCACAACCTTAGAAGTCGAAATTCCCGTCAAATTCCCGTCTTAGCGAGCACCTACGTCCTATAAATAATTCTTATGCAAAATTTGAGATTCCTAACACATGTAGTTTCTGAGATTTCGTGATGAGTGAGTGACCTTTCGATTTTATATATATATATATATAAAAAAAAGTATCCTATGTTCATCCCAAGACCCTCAAGTATCTCTATATGAGTATTTTATCACAATTAAATTAACAATGCGTTTTTTTTGCCTGATTGCGTAGTTTTACGAATTACTTTTGAATTTATAATATAGGTATGGATAAGGACAGACAGAACATACAAAGAATAATAATACGATAACAAATTACGCAAATTATTATATGAAAAAAAAAGAAGGATATTATTACATTATAATATTAAGAAAAAACGATTTTTACATATACATCATCATCTAGACATAAATCAATACACGAACAATATTCTCAGAAGTGGAATAGACCATATAAGATAAAGTAAACGAGTCCACAGTCAACACATGGTGAGTCAGAGGGAGATCGCTGGAACCGCAATCCGGGTGGCTACTTTAAAAAATGCGCGTAAATACCGTGCACCGGACGAATACCGCTTAAAAGGCTTTAAATATGTTTTTTCTCTGCATTCCGTTTCGTGTCCTTAATGTAGGGCTAATGGGGACGAGGTGTTGATATATGAGATCATTTGTAGGGAATAGTTTTTTTTATTTGTTTTTATGGTTTTAAAAACAAGCACTAAAAATGTTAATTGTTTCCATTACATGTAACTTTAACTGTAGATCTGTAGTTCTGTGTATATATGTACAAGATCTCCCTGCGAGCCATCTTCGTTGAAATGCCTGTGAGAAAACAACCGCATCGAATGTCCGCATCAGCGTGGCTTCAGCATCTCGGGGCAATCTTGATAAGTGTACCTTATACCGTACAGTTTGGAAAGTCATTATGAAGAATCAATATGCGAGAAAACACGAAATTGCGTGATAAAAAACTCTTAAAACTCTTTTTAGTGCAACGCACAAGATATTTTTGAGGTCAAAAACAACTTGCTTTCAGTAAAAAAAATAAACTTTTGCTGTGATTATATCGATTTATCGAAAAAAAGTATACAGATTAATAATTATTATTTTTTTAACGTACACGCGTAATAGAGGGAACCTAGTTAAGACATTCCGTTCCTATTAAGACTTCCATCTGCCGAATTCTAGAGCGTTGAATGGAGAAACTCAACGCCGCGCTATGTCACGTTACCAGAACGAGGAAATGAAAGTGAGAATCGAACCCACAACCTATCGCATTAGCGCTTGAGCTCCTGTACCGGCCTCAGAAGATTACACATAAATTATGTTTACTTTGTAAATAATGTTTGTATTTAGAGATGCATAATATAAATAATATGAATCATATTTGCAAATTTTATTCCTTCAATCCATATCTAAAGTCTTTAGAAAATATTATGTAAATTGTAAATTCTATGAAGAAAGACAGGTTCTTCTTCTTAAGGAAGAACTTGATGAAATTCCTTCTCAACTCTTAATGATTCAAAATGATTTAACAGTATTAAAAACTTGGTACAATATAAAAATATTTAAAAGAATATTCTTAGTGTGTATATATTTATAAAATTTTAAAAGTAATCATTTTTCAAAATAGCTTACGGTAAATCTGTACCATACTTTCAATAAAAGAAACCTCAGATCCCATGCACGCAGCGAGGCCTCGACGCTCGTAATCGAGCGTGGCCATCTGATAAAACTACTTTCCAATATACATGTTCCACGAAGCGATTTTTTTACTTGTTCTCTATTTAACATAATGGCTTCTATATGAAGTTGGTAAAGATTGGTTTTTTATTACATCACCTGTAGTACCAGTAAGAACTATGCGCGACGAATCTCTGATGCTGTATTCACAATGTGTTCCGTCCAAGGGCAACCTTCCGCCGTCTTCGGTAAAGTGAGGAAAATTGTTTTGCTCTTAACATAAATTCTTAATGAATGTTTAAACATTTTTTTTATGTGGCTTAACTATCAGCGTACATAATATGCTCTTGTCTAGTGTTTAGAAGTATTTTTTGAAATTGTAAAGCAAAAATTTAAAGAATCGTGACGCAGGAGGACAAGCAAATGGTTGTGAGTTCGATTCGCAACTCCAGGAAATGAAATATTTCATATATGCATTGGTGAAGCGCGGCGTTGAGTACCGCCTCTCAAACTACAATTTCTCCAGAATTCAGTAGAAAGTGGAGAACGGAAGTTAACGAGACCTAACGAGAAGAGTTACTTAACATTGCGTTCCTAGGTTGCCTCTGCCTACCCCGCTATGTGCGGGATAAAGCGTGAAACTAAAAAAAAAATGTACTCTTCCATTTTAAATTTAGAACCTACGAGATCTCCGCACAGTCAACGCAGTGTATTTATGAAAGGATCCCGTTTAAGTTATTCATTAAATAAATAGCAAAGTTGAAAGCTCGTCTGGAGAATAGACATTCATATGCAACATTTTCCTACTGACGTTATAATAACTAAACTAAATGATACGTTTATATTTAAAGGAAACC
>DWNA01002424.1:0-11788 GCA_018249835.1 Heliconius besckei
GTTGCCTGGAAGAGATCGCTATTTTAGCGATAAGGCCGCCTCTTGTACATTTCTTTCTTATCTTGATTCCTTTTCTTGTGTTATATTTTTTGGGTGTACAATAAAGAATTTTATTATTATTATTATTTATGGCAAAATATAATTCTGCATTAAAAAAATTGCCTGAAAGAACCTTGATGGTACCATTTTTTGTTAAGAATTTACTGATGAAAGCGTGTGATTAACTTATGACTGTGTCTACTGCTATATGAGATAACCTTGCTTAAAAACTTTTCCATAAAACAACTTTAATTTGCTTTATATACATATTTTTGTAACAGGGAAATTGCTCGTCAACTGATGGAAGAGAACCAACTTTTAGCGCTTCAGCAGAAAGAGAAAGAAAAATATTTCAAGGAAGTCGTCAATAATAATGTTCCAACTGACGATTATTACTCACAATTTAATACTACTACTAGATGAATAAAAAATTACTACCCCATTGTTTTGTTTTTCGATGTTATATTTTTTTGTAGTCAAATAAATTGTTTTTGAATTGTTTTTTGTTTTTTTTTTAAGCACGATTTGAACGAAATATGTTGACAGTAGGTTCCTTTTGCCTTCTCTACTGTATCCCGTATACACAGAGCGTGAAGCTAAAAAATTACCACAATATTAGCAGACTAGTTTGACAAAAATTAATTCAACTTATCAATTAATTTCTCTATAAGATACTTATTAAATTCACGATCCCGTTTCACTATAATTCACAATCACGAAATACGCTAATATTAGCGGAATAAGAAAACAATGTTCGTGAAGAAAACAGTTTTATTTCAAAAGATTTCTTTGGAAGTATGAGTATCACAATATAATATAGATCACATCTAATATTAGACTAGAAGTATAAGCTTACAAACATTTTAGGCATTACACGACGCTACCTGAGTTTTATATACATACATGCATTTAAGATACGTATAATATATACTCACAATATTCATATATTTTTATACATAACTTCCAATTCCAACAAACTCCAATCACTAATGTATATATTTCTGGAAACATACGCGTCGAAACCTGTCCCGACCTGATAAAATGTCTAACTTATAAAGGGAACTAAGTCACTGAGGTAAACATAAAAAAAGCTTGGAACTTTTTCAACTATGTTCATTCGTTGACAAAGTTCCGAGACTTCAGTGGAATTCTCAATAGTAAATGTTTCTATATATGTATGAAAATAAAACAGTACGAATATGACTTATAAAATAAATAAGCAAAATAAGAACTAAATAAATAAATGATCCCAAATATAATAATACATCAAACTAATGGATAACAAAACACAATTTACATACAAGTTACTATTAATTCTTTAATGATTATTCATTTCTGAAGATAATTTTATTTCTTTAGAAATGTTTTAGCGTCGTGTCTAATGCTTATATAGCTATATAATGATTATATCATTATTAAAGCAGATTACGTTAAATTCGCAGTAAACTGCATACTTATATCTCTGCCAATAAATAGTTGGGCGGAGAGGACCGAGCGAGCAGTAGTTGAAATGAACTAGCTCAGTTCTAGGGAGCGGAGAGAAGTAATTACAAAATACGAAATTCTTTGTTGTTGGAAATATCAATATTATTTAAAAGGACTCCGTTTCGCCCGCTAATTTCTCTTCCGCGATGGAAACCACGTTTAAGACAAGACATAGATACTAGATGATGTCTACTCGTACATAGTACCTATATTTATATGATACAATAGATTTTATTTGAGAAATTGGATGTTGAATGGTAGAATTTAACGACGCGCTTTGTCTTATCACAACGGAGAATTTAAGAAGGTATTCTTCTGAAGTGGGAATCGAACCTACAATCATAGCATTTCCAGTCAAACTCTTAAATATCTAGAGGCTTTAATACTTTTCTACACACACAACAAATACTTCATTATAACACACATTGAAGTTGTGTGTAACACACATTTAAAATTATATTTAGTTTTAAAGGTACCATTTTAAATTTTTCTAAATCATTTTGGCAAGATGGTTAATTTTTGACACATTTTAATATTATAACATTAATGTATATATAATATTACTACCATCTAAAACATTCAAACATTTTTTATGAAAAAATTATAACTATAGGTATTAGCTAGTAAACCAAAAGTAACTAAAGTACTAAAAAAATTAACACAGCCAATTAATAATACTGCTACAAATATATCACAATTATTAAATATTTATTTACCACATCCACCGCCCGATTTTCGAGACAATGCGTGTTAACCGCCGCGCTTTATATTATAGATAATAAATTAAAATATAATAAAAACAACATCGAAAATTAATATATATAACAAAATTCTTAAAAAAACATTTATTTTAATGAATAAATATCTAAACAGAAAAAATTATCAAAATAATAAATAATTGTATAAAAATAAAAATACACAAGTATTATATTCAATTCCACAAAAGAAATAATAAAGTTCTAAATAAACTAAACATGTGAGAATTTTTTTAACAAAAACATATAGGTACTTTGTATAAGAATAGGTACTTTTATTTCAAGATATTAAGGATACGTTCATAACTTTTAAAGAGTATTTTGTGCTTGCCACAAAATTTAATATAAAATATAAATGTCATTTTAATGACAAAATTATTTATTTAAAAAGATAAATAATATTTCTATCCCTAGTGTGGACTTTAAAAAAAGTTGAAGGGGTAAATATTTCTAAATATTTACCCCTTTACACAATAAAATTTTATTAAGTACAATCAATGCCAACCGTAACATAGTATAAAACAAGAATAATCAGATTTCTACAACTACTTGGCAGATTTTGTGGTTTTAATAATAGACACCAGAAGGTGTCTACATAAAAAAGGAATGAAGGAATACTACATAAAAAATATTATTACTTCTCGTTATCCACATTATCAATGGTCTTAGGTTTAATTCCGATAAGGCCTTTATTCTTCAAGTTAATGATAGAATCAGCTATGATTCTCGCAGTTCTACGTAAATAGCCACCACTTGTTAACATTACTATGGGAATGTCTCGCTCTTTGCATGTTTCAAATACGAATTCGTCTCGCTTTATTATACCCTGAAAAAATATCATGTTTTTATTTTCATATTGTATTCCGCATATAGCAATAGGTAGAGGGAACATAAGTGATCACAATATGACATGCTATCGTTAATTTTTCGAACACACACTTTACAAATTATAAAAATCACTTAAAATAATCAAAATAAAAAGCTTATCAAAATAAATATAGGCCTGTTATTGAGTTTAAGAATGAAAAAAACATACTTACAACTTCACTTATCCTCAGGTGTCCAAGAGGATCTGTATCCAATACATCGGTGCCAGCGTTGTAGACTAGGATGTCTGGCTTAAACTCCTTAAGAGCTGCCTTTAAGTTCCTGAAATTTTAAGTTATGTTCAATAAATAGAATTAGAATTTACAACAATATAGTAAACAGAGACGCAGTATTGGGGTCGTGACAACATTTGATTGTAAACATGATGGTTACAAGTCGATTCCCACATGATATCTCGAAAATTGGGCAAGTAAAAACTGTACCAATTTGATTTCTTAAAAAAATATTGTAATATATAATATTTTTATACTGCATACATATAGCAGAGTAGACAGCAATTGTCTTGTACAAGACAGTCTGCTCTTCATTTTCTGCTCAAATTCAGAATATTGCATATTGAGTAGTGGAACTCAAAGCCACATTTACTCAATGTCAATTAAACCCATAACCATCATGTTATCCCACTGTAGCACAACAAATAATTTCTCACTATAATATTCGCAACATACTTGCGCAACTTGAGCATATATTCCAAATCCTCCACTTTGTTGCCGAGTTCTATTTTCCGCCTAATAGCTCTCTTAGCTTCTTCGTCTCTAGGATATATGTGACGATTGTACATATCCATTATATACACTTCTGGCACACCGAGGAAATCACGTTGGTATCCATTACCCTTAAAAAAAGAATACATATTATTAGTATAAATATACATATGTTTTTTTATGTTTTTTTGTTTGTAAGTTTCGCAAGAGTACGACTATATACACGATCGGCTGTGGTTTCGATCTCAATCGAAGAAATTTTAATTACTAGAGTGACAAAATGCAAAGTTATTTAAACAATTTTTTAATCAAAATAATAAACAATTATTTTAAAACACAGCTTACTTGATGAGCATCTAAATCAACAATCATGGTATTCTGCACATTACAATGTATAACAAGGTTTCTTATCAGTAGAGTGATATCAGCATATGCACAGAATCCTCCACCTTTGGCTGCACTACAGTGATGAAAGCCTCCACCCACATTTATAGCCCAGCCTCGCTCTAAAGCTAATTTTCCCGCTAATATTGATCCACCAGTTTGTAATCTTATCAGAAAGTTAAAAGTAACATAATTATTTAACATTAAAAAGGTGATTTTAATATAACATATTTAAGCTGTAATTGTAAAGAAACAGCTCCTAACTGTATAATAATATACAATGGTTGTGAGTTCAAAATTTACTGCATGGAGTTCTGCCAATCACAAAATAATCTCTCAAAAGTTGGATGCAAAGCAAAGAATATAGTGTCTTGACACTAGATTCTCTCTGATTACTCTGCTAAGTGTGGTATATATAGTCAAGGTAAAAAATGTTTATATTAAGGTCACACATTTCAATTATATTTACCTCATTGGCTTTAAGTAAGCATGTTGAACAAGTATATTAGGCACAAATGCTACTACTGGCACTTCTGCAATCATTGCCACTTTACAACTCCACTGAAAATGTACATACATGTTAATCATAACATTAATTTCAAATGTCTAATATTAAATAATATTGGATAGTAATTTTTTTATATATTTAATACTCACTTTCAGAGATTTTAAGTACTTTTTTGTATGAACCAAAAGTAGTTCATTCTCTTTTGCTTCAAGAGGTTTCACTAAACATTCCTTTGTTATGAAATTTGCATCAATCAAATGCTAAAAATATATTAATATAGATAAATTCCGAATCCAAATTTACTTGGTTAAAGCATTGAACGAAACAATTTATTGTTCGACTATTTATAATAATATTTTCGTACCTGTATTATGTTACGCCATTTCTTGGCATCAAACACGTGAAGCTTCTCAAAGCCACAAAAAGATACGTTATACTTCTCATCATATACTAATGGCCACTGGTCCTCTCTTATATCAATGTAAAGGCTAAAAATGAAGAAAAAATAAAGCACAACAAAAATATCGTACTATATTACAATTTGTGCATATAAACTCTTAACATTCGTTAAATAACCTCATAGTGCTACAAAGTACTTCAGAGGATTTGTAGTGTAAATATAAAATCTTTATATTAACATTTTCAAAATATGTATAATTTAACTGATAATTCCCATTATTATATTAGGGCAGGGTTTTGAAAATATTAAATAACTTGTCACTGTCAAAATGACAATCGGACAGCAAATCTCGTTCAAAAACTAAGCAATTATTAACTTAACTATAAGAATGCCAAATTAAGCAGAAAAAAATCAACAACGTAATAAAAATATATTGCGTATTAAATCATAATACCATACGTCTTCGGTGTTATGTAACTTTTTTAACAAACTGATTCTATTCAGCAAATGATATAAGAAATTGAAATGCCCACATTTCTCATAATGGACTGTTGCTAAGCAACAAAATCATGTATACACGCGCGAATTGCAAACTTTAGACCGCGTGCGAGATTCAATTTTATCATGGTGAAGTATCACATCCTCTACTTATTTATTATTTGATTTGAAACAAAACAAAATTATGGAAACAGCACATAATTCAACAGTCGATGCTTTACAAAACGAAATTCAATTCTATAGAGTGAGTAACTATCCTAAAATTACCTTTAGAAATCTTACATCTTTTTCGCATTTATTAATTATTTTAGCAAAATCAATTAGTTGTTGAACAAGAAGTACGAGCTTTGATTGCCGATAATCAAAAACTATCTCAACAAGTGGGCAGCCTTTTAAAAGAAAAATTACAAAATGCACAGCAAGCTCATGATTATAATCAAGTTGAGGAAGTTGAAGAATTAAGGAAACAAATTAGTTTACTTACTAAGGTAAGTACCTAATCCTTAACACTATAAAAATTATATCATGTACAGTAATAAAGAGTTAAATAATATACAATACATGATTGGTTACTATAGAGTAATCGAGGAGTCGTAAATAGTTTTTATTTCCAGGAAAGAGACTCTTTAAATGTTTTATGGCAAACTTCTCAAAAAACCATAGAAGCCTTGGACATTGAATTAAAAACATATCAAAGTTATAACAGGAGAGAGGGAAATAAAAATAAGGTAAAAAATAAGTTTATTAATATTCACATTTTATTTTACGCCTCCCAATACATGCAGAGTAGATAATAAAAGCGTAGTAAAAAATACTTAACATTTACTTGCCGCGAACATTCGGAACTGCATTCGAATTCATAAACACTCTAGTACTTTCCTTTATGAAATACCATGTCACGTACAGCACATAGAAATAGATACATACATTATTTTATTAAAAACATTTTCTATATAAATTTATAATAAAATATACTTTAAGTACATTTATATTTCACAGAACCCGGACCATTTTAAAAGAGACTTAGAAATCAAATTAGAAACGGCTCTTGCAGATTATGTAGAGTTGGAAAGTAATTATAAAAAAGTTAGTACAGAACGAAATTCCATTGAAACAGAATTTAAAAAAAAAGGAAAAGAAATAGCCACATTACAAGAACAACATAAGGAGCTAAAAGTAGAATTAGCAGAATTAAAAAAGACACTGGATGAATACAAAGTCAATTTGTCAGCAGAAATAAAAAGCAATGAAAATATTAAGCTACAATTAATTGCGTGCCAAAAAGAATGTGTAGATAAAATAAAAAACGAGACAGAAGCGAAGTCAAAGGTACAAATAACATAAATTAGGTAAACATTACTACAAGAAGCAATCATGCGCATTGGAAGAGTAGCTGGTAGTTAATATACTTAATGGTTATGATTTCAATCTGGCAAGGAAAGCGTGATGTTAATTTACGAAGCGGACAGGCAGGATAAACGTGAAAATGAACATAAAACTGGAACAATATATATTATATGAATTACAACCAAACAAAATAGAGTAAATTATTATTCTATTTGGTTTTGTTGTAATTTAAGAAATATTTTAAAAAAATCACTTTTGATTCCATTTTAGGTGGCTGAAGCATTACAATTGTATGACTTTGTATCAATACAAAAAAATGAAGCATACAAAAAGATTTCAGAAATTACAGGTTTGAATATATAAAAATTGTATAAACTTTAAGCAAACAAATAGAACTAGAGTTATATATACACTTTTCCACATTTTAGGTGAACTAACAAGAGTAAAACAAACACTTGCAAATATACAACGTGAATCTGAGGCAAATTATAGAATACAATTAGATGAAATCAAAGAAAAATATAATGAGAAAGTATCTGACATGCTTGCACATATCAGAAATCTTGATGCAGAATTAGTAGAGAAAGGTTTATTATTGAACAAAACTTTAAGGTATTATTTTATTACTTCTCGTTAACGAATGTTATTGAAAATTTACAAATAAGATATATTTTTGTATTACTTTGTTGAAATTAATTAGGGAAAATAAAATTCTATTGACGGTAAACGAAAATTATCTGAAGCAACAGGAAAATGACAAAAACATAGTAGATCCGAAATTGGCGTTAGCTGAGCAACGACTGGAGGCGATGTTTCAAGAATTGGTGTGTATTTTTTAACATCAAGCTTTATTCCAAAAAAAAGGCAGTATTAAGACGTTTCGATTCCCAGGCGACTCCTCATATTTGAGCCATTGTGTGTTGAGTATCTGAACTCAACGCTCAATCTTGTAAACAAAGCGAGGTATTGAAAATAATTCATTCCTCCGAGTGGGAATGACCCACAACATGAAAACCCATGAAAACCCACATGCGTTGCAAATAAAAGAGACAAATTTGTAATTGAAATAGCATATTGAGATTATATACTTAATCCAATTTTCTGATAAAGAATTCAAATTGTCATTAAAAAAATATAAAAAACATTCAGTATAAATAAAATTACTAATTACAAAGACAAACTACTATTGATATACTAAAAAGTTAATTTGAAATTGATTAATACTATTTTTAAACCTAATAATTTAATAGGTATCATCAGAACGTCGCAACATACAGTTAGTTTGCGAGAAGCAATGTCTAACAATGGATATACAGAGGATACAGGATACACATACCAGAGAGTGCAAACGACGTGATTGGGAAGAGAATCTAATGAAAACCCAGATTGAAGAATTAAAGTATGCCATATATTACCTAGAGGCTGGCTCTTAACTGCGGCTTTACAAATGGGGTCAAATGATATTAGATTACATCGAAACAATTAACGTGATGTAATATATGCTATAGCCTTCCTAGATAAATGAACTATACAACTCAAAAATATATTACATATTTGAACCTCTAGTTCCTGAGATTGGCGCCATTAACCAAACCTACTTTATAATATTAGTATAGATTTTTGTAAACGTTTATAATGCAATAAAGTATTAACATATTTTTAAGTTAAAATAATAATAGATATCAATACCAACGGTAATTTACAATTTCAATTTACAGATTACATGTAGAACATTTACAAAAATCTTTAGAAGAAACTCACGGCATGATCAACAAGCTACAATCCATGTTATCTTCTAGAACAGAGCTTAGTCAGAAGTTAGTATACCTGGTTAATTTCATAAATATATCTTATTACGAAAACACCGCTTAAAATTAGGAGCGATCTATAAATTACGTCACATGTTAAAGAGGCTCGAATTGGTCGACGAAGTGTGTGATATTATGTAACATGGGATGAGGAAGGGTCTTAAATTTTCTTAGACATCACATTTCAAAATATAAAATACGAAGATAGTTTCGTTTCATTAGGTAACCCACAACCAGTCGCGTCAACAGTCACACAGGATACAGCGGGACTAAAAAAGGTAGTCATAATAAAATAAGTAAATAAATTTTAAATTTCAGAATGGTTTCCACAAAAGAAGAAGAATTAATGGAATTAAATAAACATTTGGAAAATCAAATGGTGCTCAACAAGAAGTAAGATTATATTCATAATTTCTTATGTACACTTACTTATAAATAATTTTTGAAAATAACTTTCTAGGAGTTTCAAAAAGGCTGTTGAAGCGACTTATATTCACATGTACATGTATATTCATATGTACATTTTTTTTCTTTTTATTTGCTCTGGTAATGAAAAAGGTAAGGTAAAGGTATGAAAAATTACCTTGTATTACACTAGTCATGAAGCAAAATTTGGGCTACCACTGTACAATTATAATAATACCCTGCTATATGCTGAATACAGTAATCTGGTAAAAAAGTTTCATAAAAATATCAATTTTTCAGCTGGAAAGAATCATATGTGGATATGACAGAGAAATTGAAGAAGAAATTGGAAGCTCTTAATAAAGAGAATAGAGAATTAAGAAAACAATTAAACCTACCATATATTGGCACAAGTTGTGAAAGTAGCAACAGCAGTTCTTAATTATTCAAATAATTGAATATTTTTAGCATATTTAAATAAGGTGTAATTCTGTATTAAAGGTAGGAACATTAATTCGGAATACGTATAATACTTTGAACGTAGCAGCCTCGAACTCGCGCCTCCGACCACTTGCTCTGACCACTAAGAAATACGCTCTTATTGAGCTATGTCGAAATTATAAGTGTACAGGAATTTTAAGGTAGCACTGTCTGTAAGCTAGCTGTCTAAGTATCACATTACCGTTTTTGTAAATCTTTATGTAGTAATATGTATTATGTGATTATATACAAAGTCAGGGTTGAACGCTATGTTATTATGGTTATTAAACAGTGCAATATTAGTTTAGTAAAACATGAAGTTTGTAATTGAATTTTATTTACAATAAAAAATTACAAATTAAATTATTGTTTTCTCTATATTCGCTTAAATATAATAATTGGTGTAACACAAAATATTAATAATAATAGTACTTTTATTATAATATGATATTCTGTGAAAAAAATACACAAAAAATATATCATTTTTAACAAAAAATATGAATTTAAATAAAATTATATTGTATCAATAACAGCCAACAATATTATCAACAATATGTACAAAACACTGAAAGTTATTATCCATTATTCCACTTATTTTCTGTACAAAATTTAAACTCATACATTTTATTTATAAATACCGTGCGGTCAATGTATTGCCATCTATAACTAACTTTAGCGTGGCAATGAGTCGTCAGCAGTGATGTAATATTATAAAAAAATATCAAATGATAAATTATGTAGCTGACACACATTCAGAAAATAAACTTGGGAACCAGTAAAGAGTTTCCGTAGTATCTTGTGTATCAACCCACGCTAAACCTTCTTTGACCATATGATTTAGTGCATTTAGTGCTCTAGTTTCATTCCAACTGTAAAAATAAATAGAAAACTAGTTAATACTGTTACATGCTATTCAGGTAACCTACAGGTTGTAGGCTGTAGGCTACTTTAGTTAAGTATAAGACGTAAATGCAACAATTGTGGGTTTGATTCCCACTTCCTTCCATTTCACGACAGCATTTAAATTTCAATCTTTGACTTTCTCAACATGCACTGTCTCCGAAATTGTCTAGTTTTTGAGGAATAACAAAACATAAAATCCCTTTGTTTTTATTATGATAATTTTGGTAAAACCTTTATTATTAATCTTACAAGGCATGTTACAATCTTTTATCCACAAAAAAAAACATGAAGAAGTAAAAAATCTATTATTTAAATAACATTAAGTTTTTTACATATTACATAAATAAATTTGATTTTCGAAAATCTATACTAATATAATAAAGCGGAAGAATTTGTTTGTTTGAACGCTAAGATCTCTGGATTTACTGGTCCGATTTACTATATTTTTGTTTTGTATGAAAGCTGCATTCTTCAGAAGTGCTATAGGCTATATAACATTACATTACACATATGTACTAATATATTTTAAAGTACTTTCTAATAAGACATGCAATTTATTCTGCCATGTTAATAACAACCGTCGCGTCGCTACGCAACCGTTACCGCGAAATTTTGATATTCATCCTTCTGGATATAAATATAATAGTCACTTTTAGCATTTTATCTAGATCGAAATTATAGTCTACTGTATAAAATTCTAATAAATAATTAAGGAATGTCACTGATTCCAAATGACCTAGCCTACGGGCGGCACAGTATGACCGACACGAACGGGCAGAAGACGTTGACGGTTTTATAAATTTTCATACATATTCAAACTATTGTTAATTTTTATGTAATTATTTGCTGTTTATTATTAATTTAAGCTACACTTTGGTTCTCTTCCTATTTTATTTGATATTGCCCGCTAAAATTATCCTATTCAATAGAGAGAAATGTTTAGTTATTCCATAGAATCGATATCTATGTACGCACGCACGGAAAACTTTAGGTACTCTTTCTAATATTAAGAATACCTATCCTTTTAATCCTTTTGTTGGTTCATTTCAATAACTCCGATATTTTTGTCTAATAATATGTCTCTACTTATTATTCTTTTTGATTATTTAAGCTTATATATTTCTTACTAATTCTATTGAAAATTGAAAATAATTTCATGAATATATTTAATTAATATTCTTATA
>DWNA01002425.1:0-11787 GCA_018249835.1 Heliconius besckei
TAAAAACTATAGGTATTATATTACTGTGGTGAGGTCAGTCCACTTGTCAGCCGGATGTATACCTATTTAGATCCTGTACTAAACATTTTAAGGAGTAAAATAAAAGTTAGCTAACAGTCATTCGATTGGTTGACGTTTTGTTTAAGTGACGTCATAATATACGATTCTTAGATTTGCGTACTGGTAATTTTTTTGTCCGGAAGTAGACAACTTAAATAAGGATACTCAAAAATGATGTATCTAACTTTTGGGAATTCCTGTAGCCGGAATGATCCAGTCCAAAAAAATAGGGGAATTCTTCATTTTCTTAAATATAGGCACGTGGAAGAATAATTGAAAAGCAAACCATTATTTTTAAAAATGATCGGTTATTATGTCTAAAATAAGCTTACCTGGAGGCAATTTCGATTTCAACATGTCCATGGCAACAACGTTGATGACCAACACCCAAATGGGACACTCCAGTAGATCGCTGTCTGATTTGACAAACGCGACCGCGCTCAAGCATTGTGTCTCCAGTCTTCTACGATCGGGGTACGAGCGTCGAAGCTCCCGATTCACATTTGATTGGAACTTCTTCATGTCGAATAACTGTTAACAAAAAGTAATAATTAAGTAAAATGTCTTTTTCTTTATTTTTAGTCGTTCTTTAGTTTCAGGCATTTATCGATATATGTAAGGACAATCCTTGTTGGGTCAAACTGTTACCGGGATATGTGGACACATTGGACAAAGATTGGTTGATTTAAGATTGGTCTCCATTATCATTTTATGTTTCAGTAAAACAAAAAAATAGAAAAAGAAACGGAGAGATAATAAAAGTTAAAGTTAATTTACTGATAACTTTCTATGATTAAAATGTTTTATGTTTAATCATATCATATAATTAAACCTTAATTAAACTAATTTCTCATAGCAGTCAGTACTGAGATCCATTGTTTATATATACGCCCGAACGCATCTCGATAAATAGATAGAGCCAGACAAATCAATAGACTTAGAGATGTTATCGAATTAATATTACATAACAAGACATCGGTCAATAGAAAATGAAAACGCTCGAGTGCATAGCAACTTGATTTGAAGTTGCTCCATCGTTAGTTTCTCTTTAACGTAATCATTTTCGTACGAAGATAACCCTTCGTTATTTTTTTGTAATTATCTCATAATTAAAAGTAACTAGATAAGAGAAGATTTAATTTGTTTTTGTTTTGAAGATAGCGTCGGCGTATTAAGAAATATTTGGCTGATGGTTGTGAGTTCGATTTCCGTGGGCTTTTATATATTATAAATATATTGCAAAAAAGTAAAAAAAACTTCCGAATTGCGAAGAGGAATTCTATAATTTTCCAACTCCTAATTTTAAACACCTAAACAGTACCTATATATTTTTTTATTATAAGGATTCCTATAATGTACTATTAAAGTATGTAAAACTTTGTATTACTAGTAAGTTAAAAAGTGATTCAAAGACACAAAGCCCTCACTAAATCAACGAATTTAAATTGTGTCCGAAGCTGCATTATCACTGCAACAGTGATTTAAATCAGATTTGACATTGACCAAGAGAAAGATGGTATCTACAAAAAAATAACCGCCACGCATTCGTAAGTCATCAGTAGTCTTTTCGCCTTCGAACGTCATTGAAGCTCAGTCATGACGGAAAGTTATTTAATTATTTTGACGGCTTGGTAGAGCAATATTTAAAACTTATTTTAAATTTCTTATAATTAGTAACATAAACTAGATACTATTATTATGGATTATATATTAAAGTATGAAAAAATGGAATCGTTTATAAATAAGAAACGCAGTTCCGAATTAAGCAAACAAAATCAATTTGAGAATCAATGTTCAAAATATTGAATAGAAGCAGGAGAACAATCGACAGTTGTGGGGAACGGAACTGTTCATGGTGAACGGAGTGTCTTGACACTAGGTTTCCTGGTTCTTTTTGACTACCCTGCTATGAGCAGGATACAGTGTGAAAAAACAAAAATATTAAAGGAAAAAATAATGATCAATTTGATTTTCCTTTTTTAGAATGAGATATTTATATTTTACATATTACTATTTAGGTATGATCACCTTATTAATATTCAAATCGACAAAATATAATAACTTTTTACGACTATATTATACAAAATACTCGAAAATACTATATTTTATAACAACAATGTTTTGATATTTCATTATATAAGGGAACTAGTCATCGCCCGCAACTTTGTTTGCGTGGACTTTGAAATGCTAAATGGAAAATCTCATTTTCACACTCCCTAACCTACCTACATGCCAAATTTCAACTTTCTAGATCCAGCAGTTTTATCTGTGTGTTGACTGTCAGTTACTTAGTAGCGGACGAGTTTTAAATAAGGAACATTAGCGCAGTTTCTGACATTGTTACTTTAATTTATTATTTTAATTTTAAGAGCTCCTAGGCTCGCTACAGCCACCACGACGCACTTTCATACAGACCATTCCCACGGAAATTGAACAAGAATGAAATTGAAATTAAATAAGTGAAGCAATGACCGTTCTTTTCCTGAACGGTTGCTATCTTTTCGCATTGTTCTTCAGTTACATAAACTGCGGTTAATGGAGTATGAATTACTAATTAACGTTTTGCTGCGTACTAGGAAGTGAGTCCCCTATTGTTTGGATTGACCTGATTACTATATTTCAAACATATGAGTATGTTACGAAGCCGACTTCCATATGAAAGTCATATGTAAGAAGATGTAACTAAATTGATGTTGCTATCGTTTTGAATTTATTATGAAGACCTATGTAAGGGAGAATGTTGTAAGTATTTTGCAAAACAAATGGAGAAGCTATTGAAAAATATGTTATAATTTTTGTTCATCTCCTTTAGAAAAATATTGTTTTAGATCATAGTAGAGCTGTCCCATACCTAGCAGGATAGGCAGATTGAAACTCGGAATCTAGTGTTAAGACTCGCCGTTCCCCACTTTCCACTGAATTTTGTATGTCACTCTACGATTGGCATTAAAATAATTAACAATATAATAAATAGAGACATTAATTTAAGTAGAATTTGTACCTAGATTAAAGTCTCGAGACTGATAAAGTTTGTTTTTAGTTAGACATGCCTACTACATAATGACAGCAACGAACGACGAATTTTCCTAATGAAATAGTAATTTTATTTATTTACCGGAAATTTTGACATTATAGTATTAATTTTAAAAAAGAGAGATAAAGTAGATGTATTTGGAGATTTCATAACCCCATCAAGAAATTACATAGCAATGTCACGGCCAGAGGAAGTCGTGCATGTGCTGGTCGTGATGCACTTGAAATGACCACTGAAATAACTCTATAAAATTAGATGTTACTTTTATTGCACTTAAGTATAATTGCATTTTATATTTTGTTCCCAAAGTTTTCGCTTGGGTAATGTAGTACTACTTTTATTTTGGATAAAATGGTGCAAAATGGAGAGAGTGAGAAATGCTCATAAAACATACGCGCAAACAAAAACTAAATAAAATAACCTCGAACACAAAAACATACACTCACTTTCGACATAAAGAATAAAGATGTACTCAAATTTCTTAATGAAATGAAATGAGTGTTTAAACATTACCATAGCTCGTAAGAATGTCTTGTAATTATGCTGGCAGCCGTGAAATTAATAGAGCATGTTTCGAAATTTCACTACGTAAAGGCATCCGTCTTGACGGAAATGATTGCAGGTAAACACTCGTTACACTTGGCCCGAGTGGTATTAAAAGTGCACTTGTTATTTTATAATTAAAAACATTGTTTTTTTATAGTATTTTTTTAAATACTTATTTTTTTATGATGTAAAATTATATCAAACAATATGGCTACAGCCACATTTGTTAAGTTTTAAAAATATTCGGATATGGTATTTATAAAACATATTTAAAATAATTGAACGTGGCGGGATTCGAATCCACGCTTCTTAAAAATCGCTCTGACCACTATAATCCATCCATTTTCTAAAACTATTTTCCTATATATGAATATTACCTTAAATATTTTCTCTTGTTCCAATGCGTAGCCAGGCAGCTTCACAATGTCCTGGCCTATCGCCGTCTCTTCGTTGCTGGTGGCGGCAGTACTCTTCACGAACACGCTACTCTTGGAATAGCGTCTGATGAGTATATTACCGGCGTCGTCCATTTTGATTTTGACGCCCTGTTAACAAATAGAGTTGAAAATAATTATTGATAATAATCACTACATAGTCATTTAATATTTTAAAAATGTCTAGAAACTAGGTTCCCTCTACCTACCCCGCTATGAGAAATTGTTTTTAGTTTTTCAATATGAATGTACGTTTTGCGTTATGGAATACATCATTTTCTTAAGTAAATGTCTTCAAAATTCGAATAGTATGTGACTTGAAGTTGGTAGAAGGACTGCACGACTTAAATTAAACATGCCATTTCTATGCTATTTACGTTTTTATATAATACAAAATACATGTGTAGGGGCGGAGTTCTTGAAAAAAAATCTAACATCCGTGTCGAATAGGGAAGTAATAATATAGTCAGGAAATTGCAAAATTAATAATAACTAGGTTTCTATTTATTCTGTACGCGTTAATTAGTGTATTACAGTATTATTAAACAATTAATATATCATCAATAAATTTTAAAAGTTACTTTTTGTTGGCCTAATGCCTTCCTTTTAGAAATGATTGGGAGATATGATACTTCTTTGGTGGGTTTCAAGGATAATCTCAGGTAACGTAGGGTGAATCACCTTTAGCCGAAAATGAACGGTAATTGATTTTTTCCAAATCCGTTATCCATATTGGCCTTGAGTAAGAGATACGGTTCATTCAATACTTGTATGTGATTTATGCTTTTAGATAACGAGGACGTCTGACAAAAGAGAAGGTTCTAATAACTATTTTAGTTGTTACGTTTGCTAAATACACTAGTTGGTTCATTTAAAATTGATTGTGTAGTGAAATATTTTTAAAGATATTTTTTATATTTTTAAAGTATTTTTAAGTAAAAAATATATAATTTATATATGATTTTGTTGCTAAGGTAGACTTCAAATACACAAAAAATTATATCATTATTTAAAAAAGTAACCAAACTTTTGAGTGGTAAACTTAAGTTTAAAAGCTTACATGAGTAGGTCGACGTGCCATTGAGGCAAAAATTTCGATACTACCAAGATTAAATATTACCAAGTATTTAGTGAGGTCTGTCATGGTGCAGTGGTACACGTGTATGACTGCAACCGTGACAGGTTGTGGGTTTAATTCACATTTGAGGAAACAAAATATTGAAAAATTTAATTTCTTTGTTCTAGTATCGAGGCAAAGCGCGGCGTTGAGTTCTGCTATTCAACACGGTATACCCCCAAAATTCGGCGAAAAGTGGGGATCCGATGTGTCTTAATGTTAACGGAATGTCTTAACACTAGGTTTCCAAGTTCCCTCTGGCCACCCTGCTAAAAAAATCCTACTAAGTACGTAATAAAAAGAGCAACGATTTCAAAATTAAGCCTAATAATCGTCGCTTCGAATACCATCGCGGCAACCGCCCGTGCATAATGCATGCGTACAAGGCGGACATAATCGGACATGTAACGTTACGTTATTTATTTTGATAATCAGACTAAAATAAACCAAAATTATTAAGCACGCCTCAAATCACTTGCAAATGTAAATTAAATTAATATTCATTTAATCCTACAATGCTTACTTTGTTAAAAATAAAAATAGCTTCACGCTGTATCCCGTAGGGTAGGCAGAGCCTATACTAGTATTTTAAAACTGAAGAATTTGTTTGGTTGATCGTGCAAAACTCAGGACCACTTCAAATGTTTCGTGTCATACAATATTCTTAATTATTTAGAAGGAAAAAGCTAGTAACTAACTGAAACTAACATTACTGTTTGTTCAATACAAAATTATAATATATTCATTTAGTGTTCAGTCAACACCACAGGTGGGCTGGCTGCTGACTTCGGACTCATATCTGATACACGATAGGCGCTCATCAAATCAAATTTGTTCTACATCATTAGTTAGAGGAACAGGTTGTTTTAGATGTATTATTTTATTTCACACATTGTTGACCTTCTCTGACCATAGAGATATTTGGCCACGAGTGATTTAAGTCATCAGATGTTAGGCACGGGTAATATAATGTCGATTACTTGTCATTTTCTTGGTGGCAGGTATGTAAATTATAAATTTGAGACACAAAAATATGTAAATAAAAATATGTATAGATACTTGTAATGTTTAATAATAATAA
Source organism: Heliconius besckei (assembly GCA_018249835.1). Taxonomy (NCBI): domain Eukaryota; kingdom Metazoa; phylum Arthropoda; class Insecta; order Lepidoptera; family Nymphalidae; genus Heliconius; species Heliconius besckei. The sequence goes on from DWNA01002425.1 coordinate 6,273, forward strand.
ATCAAATCAGCTTCACACTGTATCCCGCACACAGCAGGATATTCAGAGAGAACCTAGTGTTAAGACACTCCGTTCTCCACTTTCTGGAGGCATTGCGTGTTGAGTGGCAGAACTCAACGCCGGTGGTGAATGTTTAGTTTTTTTTTTCATTTCTCATATTGTGTTGAAATCTCACTTGGGTTACTAATTCTATCAAGTTAGCTCTAAATAGTGTTTAAGTAACTAAAATTTACAAAGAAGTAAAATTGGTAGAGGTTTTGGGTACACCATTCCAAAGAAATATCAAAAGTCTATGTATATCGGTATCATAAATATGCTAAAAAGTTATTCTAAATCGAGAATTATGATTTTTGGGTTTTTTCTTGTATCTTGCTATCGACAAAAGTTAGTGAAACTAAAAACGTAGATAACATTTCATTCAATATAATAATAGAAAGGGAAAAATCAATTATGTTTATTTATTTCTGAATATTTCGTAAAAATATTTAGTGTATTTTCAGTACAAAAAAAATATTACAAAACAAAATAGTCAGCATACTACTTGTTTGATTACAAAAAATGTGTCAATTTCAATCCAATTAAATGGACTCACTAATGTTAGTATATCTATATACGAGTAGCTCCAAGAGCCAAGACCTCGTGAATTATTAAAACTATATTTATGTAATATTTTACTTATACGAGGTTAATGTGTATATTTCCAAGTATTGGCTTCAGATCGACCTTCGTTGTGACAGCTCGTTACCTCATTTACGAATGTCAGATTTATTTCAATCCTATTGTTTGTTTCGTTGTTTACTTCTTGATCACACGTTTTTATATACCAAAAGTATGTTACATGGCTTCCTTCAATCACTTAAGACTTATCTAGACTTAGATCACGCAATTAGAGTCCTTTTAAACCATCATATTATGATTATATGCAAAAAATCTATCCATACCTATATTATAAATTCGAAAGTAACTGTCTGTCTGTCGGTCTGTCTGTCTGTCTGTCTTTTACGCAATCAGGGCCAAACCGCTAATTTAATTGTGATAAAATACTCATATAGAGATGCTTGAAGATCTCGGGACGAACATAGGATACTTTTTTTTCTCATATTTGTAATATTTTCGATATATTCAAATATATTAAAATACTTATTAATTTGATATGCAATTTATTCCGTCATGTTAATAACAACCGTCGCTATGCGAGCGTTGCTAAGCAACGATTTGCAAAGTTTGTTGTTAGAAAACGTCACCCAAAATGAGCTTGCTTACCGCATCTCTCTATTGAAAATTGAAAATATTTTCATTAATATATTTAATAAATATTCGTATAGTTCAAGCGGGCGTAGCCGCGTGCGGGTCCACTAGTAATAAATAAAGGATTGGCTAAAATCTATTCTTTGCTAGCTACTTAACCAGCCGTGTTAATATAAGCTATTGTATACGACAATGGCACCTAATTATGATGAAGTATTTTTTTTGTGAACAAAAAAATTGTGACTGTTTTGATTCTATTAAACAGATATTGATTGTAAGCATAGTATTCAAATATTACTATTGAAATTTAGTTTTGTTTAAGGTAATTGATATTTTACCGACAACGATGAAAACATTTTGTTGTTGTTATGAATAAATAATATAGATTTTGAATAATTGGCTATCTACTTCCAAACTTAGAAAAAAATCTTATAATATGTTATATACGTATAACAGGTATAAAAAGAGAAATATACATAAATATATTTAATTGAATCGAAATAATATTCTCAATCTTAGTAATAATTTTAAAATATGCATTCGCTTGATTTCCTTCTTCGCTGACATTCCTACACGCTTCGGTGGAATTTATCTATTTACAATGTAATGATTTATAACTAGCATTTTATGTTAATGAGAGTACCTATGGATCATTTTAATTTTTGATAAATTTTGGATGGAATAAAATATAAATCAGGTATAGGTAAAGGGAATCTAGTGTAAAAAAATTCCGTTTCCCACTTTCCACCGAATGTTTCGAGGCCGTGCGTGTTGAGTGCCGGAACTCAACGCCGGGCTTTCGCCTTGTTGCCAGAGCGATAAAAATGCATGAATTCATTCTCTCGAGTGGGGGTCGAACCCACAACCGATCAGTTACTGTCACACCCATGTGCTCCTGCGCAACTACGGCACAAGTATCAGAATGAAATATACATTGTATTTAATTTAGCCTAAATTTATATATGTTCTTTTTAAAAATTAATCATTCAAAATTGAATTCGGCAAGTTCCCAGGTCACACGTGAAGTCATCACGAGTTTGTATTCATCAAGCATCTCTAATACTCCAACATTACCGGTGATTCGTACCTAATGATCTTTTGTAATGCGTGGGCGTATCCTCAACTTGAACCTGCGCCATCGATCAGTTCATCTCCATTCGTAATATTACGTCATCTTTTTGATTTACTGGCTTTTACGTTTAACGTAAAGCAGGTAGCTATTAATATTACCATTTTATTATATATCTAAATGTTTCTGGATCAAAAATTTTGAACTATAATAAAAGTTTTGGTGGGAAATATGTAAATTTCTTTGATTAAAATTTAGAAACGTGTCGTATACGTGTCAATTATGTTATTTATAGGATGATATTCATATTTATAGCCTAATTTCTAAGATAAGATCAATCATTGCGGAGAAAATAAATAATGTTGTTATTTTTTCGATCAGAGAGACTACCGTAGTGCTTCTGTCAGAGGTCTTATAAATTCTGCTAGTGGTTTCATTAGGTACTTATTATCATAAAATTATATTAATAAATAATTTTATTTATTAACCATTTAACAATTTAGTAAAAAAACACTTCAATTAAATATTGAAGTCCTAGAAGCGAAACTCAATTCACATTATGTCTTACCAGAGAGGGGAAATGAAAATAATTTCTGCAAGTACAGATATAACCCACAAGCATCGCGTTAACAGAAACTGTTCTAAGTGAATTAATGAAAATTATAGCTTCTTTTATAACACAGTAATTTTGTATTACCAAAACTAAGCTAATTAGAAACTTTGTCGAACATAAAAGCAATTGTAATCATAAAACTTTATAAGGAATGTTAGGATAATTAGAACGACTCGCTATCAAAATGTTCCCTTTTTGGTCACAGCTGTATCACGTAACACATTTGGTATGAAAATTACAAGGTTTCGTACAACAACTCTACTATTTATACTATAGTATATAATAAGTAATTATAGTTATAATATAGTTATCATATTTTTATTAAGGTTATGATATTTACTATTATTGTTTATGTTTTCTTTGTTTCATAAACGTAGTGTCAAAATATTCTGTTTCTCCTGTTTAGCCTTTAAATCTAAGCAGGATAGTAAAGATGGTATTATTTTTATATCAAAACTATGCCAAATGAAAGTGTTGCGAATATATAAAAAAAGAACAAAAACATACCTGTCCTATGTGTTTCTTTAGTTCATCTGTCTTTTGATCTCGGTGTGGGTTGTCGAATCCGCAAAGACCAATTCTGTAAAGAAGAAAAAACTATTAAATCATATATATTAATAGGAGTATATAATGCAGCAGGGCAGATAGAGACAGCCTATTGTCAGAAAATTAAGTCCTCCGCTTTCGATTATAAGATATTGCATGTTGATTCGCGAAATTCAACACCGCGCTTTATCTTAAAAATGAAAATGTTTCATTTTCCTTAGTCATTATCGAACCAGCTATATATATATATATATATATATATATATATATATATATATATCCCTGCTAGATACATTCAAAACACGTATAAAATATTTTATTACGATGATTACTTTATCTGGAGAATAGCCAAACCATGTTAGAATGTCACTATATGGAAATCCCGCTTATAAAAATAAATTATTATATATTTTATAAAAACAAAAGATAATTCACATTGTCCCGATGCAGTGCATAATTTCACTTGTCATATAAACGTAAATACTCACAGACATTTGCATATGTAGATATGTATGTAATGACCGCGGATACCTCGTTAGAGTAATTTATAAGAGAGCTTAATGTTATGAACAAAAATTATTGGTGGTTTTAAATTGAAGCCGGTGAAGAGTAGGACCTGAGGAAGATTTTAGTACCATATCTTCACTGATTGCAGTGTTAAAGATATTTATGTATATCAGTTTACTGAATATCAACGTAGTAATTGATAGAAATCAGGCTATAAGCAACTCTACTTGAGCCTAGCAAAAATAGCCGCTTTCAAATTTAATTTCTTTTGATTTTGATACACTTATAAACATATTATGGGCAATGTTAGGTATAGATTTCTCTTTTGTTGTAACTCAACCCCGTATTTTTCATCAGGACTATATTTATAATTGCCTTCCGTAATTTTTTCAGGATTATTAAAAATCTATCACAAGAAACATGTCGTTTCTTAACTAAACATCTGAAATTAGAATTCAACACGTTATTTCAATTCTATTTGTGTTTTCCGTATTTAAATACAATGCTTAATTTGTGTTATATAAATTCTGTTCATCTCCTCCACCGTTTGAAGTGCTAATTAAAACTAGACTAGTAACTAATATCAACTAGAGTAGGTTCAGTAAGACTAATATTGATTTATATAAGTAATTGTATTGAAAATGTGATTGAAAAAGGGAAAGCTAAATTTACTGTTTCTTTTGTCTCTGTATTTTATAAAAATATAAATTAATATATCCTATAATTTATGGATAAAACTATACTAATAAATAATTAATATAAACAAGAATAGGTATAGTAAGACTAATATTGAGTTATATAAGTATTTGTATTGAAAATGAGTGAAAGTGTGAAAGCTAAATTCACTCCTTTTTATTGTCTCTGCCTAAATCTGAAAATATAATTATTTACAGACATTTAGTTTTATATATAAGTTATAGTGTATTGAGGAATGACACCAGAGGAATTTCTGGTGCATCAGTATTTCCAACACGTACTCTATCGGAATATTGTTTTCTCAAAACCGTTCGCTTGCCCTGAGAAATAAAACTTGTCTCATTGTTATTCTGTGTGTAAGGCTGCATGGCGGCGCTTGTACATAGAGCATTTCTATTCGACTATACTTCGTCGGTTCGAGGAACGATAGATCAAATTTAACTGTTTAAACGATTAGTTTTTCTATTGAAAGTCCAAAGGTTGTAATAATTTTTCTTGTGTATTAAAATCTTAATGGATATCTGATTGGATTTTCAATGTTTATCTGCTAGTGGTTATTTAAAATACAAACGTAAAGGAATAAGATTTTTGTTAAGTTATATTTAGGATTGTAGGAATTTATAGTAAGTACTAAATAACATTTTATATATATATATATATATGCATATTATATAAAGCTATTTGGTATTCGCTATTTATGTATTCGTTAATATATTTCGTAGTACTTTTTGCACCTTTCTGCTTTCTTTACTAAATTTAATCCTTTCGTTTTTCTTTTGGTTGCCTGTAAGAAATCGCTTTTAGTGATAAGGCCGCCATTGCACTGTTAATCATAT
>DWNA01002426.1:0-11786 GCA_018249835.1 Heliconius besckei
TATAAGTCTTTTGTATGGGAAATGGAAATTGAAATCGGCAATGCACGGCGAGCACCGGCAAGTTTGTAAACATTTCAACCGGCTCTGTTATATGTGTTCTGTGTAAACATGTATCAGAAAAGTTACGTCTGCTAAATTGCTAAACTATGGGTTCGACGACCTGTCTGCTTCTATTTGTTTAAAGGAGACCTTTTATAGGGATATAAAGTAACTTCTACCCTTTTTACAAGTTAACATTTAACTTTTACTGAGTTATTTCAATTAACTTTAACAACAATTATTTAATTTTCCGCCTATACGTATCTGTCAGTTCAAAGATTAAGATTCGATGGTGTAAAGTTTAAATACGATTTCAAATAAGAAAAAATCGAGATCGTCAGCGTTTCACATCAACACTTAATTGCGAGGCCTGATAAATTTTCATTCTAAATTTATTGAAATTCCGAACATTTACGTCTAATTTGTGCACAGACAAAAGAAGGTGGCCGCAATTAGTGAAATGGGCAGCAGGAACAAACGCGGTTTACACAAAAGAGAGGAGGCTTCCACTGTGACGAGGGTTCGCTTTCTTTTCTTCCAAATGAGCAAACTACAGTCGCTAGTGGGGAAGATTTGTTGTTTAAGAATGAAGGGCGACGAGTGTGTGCATTGTTCTTTTGCGGCGTTTGGTAAGCACTTACATGCCGTTGTTCCAATCATGATAACGTAAGGGATGTTTAATTTTGATCGCAGTTATTGCTGTCACAATAGGCGCGTGCTGAGAACGAATGGGAATGGAAAAGGCAATTGATGGTCCTATATTGGAAGACGACAATTGATCCTTAATGGTTTTATATACGCTTTAGCTTCCTACATCTGAATAAATAAATATATTGTTAGATTTTAAATAATAACACCACTATAAAATATGGCCCAAAAAGTAGATGACCAAGTGTGTTTAAGCTAGGTTCCCTCTGCTATGCAATGAGGAAGTATAGTAAACAACCCTTCTATAATACAAAAAGCACAAAAATGAAAAAGATCTATCATAATTATAATAATTTGCGCCGTCAGAACAAAATTTAAATTGTCAGGTAATATAAGCTAGTTTCAAATGGCAATTAAAGCTTAAATGTCTGGGATACTCTGCAGACTGATGAATTATCTCCAACGTTCAAAGAACCTAGACAGCGCTTGTACTAATATAGAAGTACCTACGGCTGTATAGACATCTTTATACAAGTGCAGTATTCTCAGTTTATTAGTAGGCAGTAGTCATATGGTACATATTTTAAATACTTTTTAAATGATCTTAACGCCACGACAGGCTTTTAAAGCCATAGAGTGTTGAGTGGCGGTACTCAACGCCGCGGTTTGCCTCGTTACCAGAGCGAGGAAAAATGTAAATGTTATACATACGAAAAAGCATTGATAAAAATTTACATATTACCGCGCAGGTACCATCATGAACTTTGACATTTAATAGCATCACTGTAACTGTGGTATCTGCTCATCTATTTGGGTAATTCGGGTTAGAGTAGGCGTCGATGCATCCAGCAGATCTGTATTGATTGACCTATGACCTTTAGCAAGCCAAAAAAAAAACTATTATACATGCAACAATGAAGTAACTCGAGTTTGAAAAAAAAAGTTATTTATTTTTTGCGCAAATACTATTTATAAACATTGCTTTGCTATTCCGTTCCATTTGCATTTTTTTTTTATGGAATAAGGACAAGGCAAACGAGTTCGGGTCACCTGATGATGATCACCGGAGGAGCTACAGGTGCGTTGCCGGCCTTTGAGGTGGAGATAGACGCGCTTTTTGAAGGTACCCAGGTACGAAGGTACCGACCTGGAAACACTGCCGCGGGTAGGCTAATCCACAGTTCGGTGGCGCGTGGAAGGAAATTTCTACGAAACCGCACAGTAGTGGAGTGCCACGTATCCAAATATATAAATATTTAACTGTTGCAATAAATGAGCGATTTGCTTTTAGTTTATTTTAATGTCTATAATTTTTTGTTATATTACTTTTGTGTTTTACTTATAAATATAATATATTCTTATATAAGTTGCAACCAAAAAAAATCTTTATATGTACAAATTTTAAATGTTTTTTTTATATTATTATTTTTATATTACCCAAATTTTGGGTATTTTTGGATTTTCTTAAGTTCATAATGACGATGCCAAGTAGTAAACCGAAAAGGTTGCTTGTTATTATTTTTGTTTTATATTGCAAGAGTTAACCCTTAATTTGAACGTCATTTAATAACTTCTTAACCGATTTTTACATTTAAATTAAAATACAATTAACTATTTATTCGGCAATTGTGCAATTAACAAGATAAGCTCTTCCTATAGTCTTCAGATATTGCAAAAATAATATTTAAAGTTCAACTATAAACAACCACTCTTGAAAAAACTACTTTTAATATACTATTGGTTGAAATCTGTTTCATATCAGCCGTTCGTTAAAACAGGCACATCAACGCAGGCTACGTTCGTATATCATTTTAAATACGAAATACTAAAGCGATGCGAGCTAACGCCGGGACTGACTTCTGTTTGTAGTCAGTTAGAGTACATAAGAAGGAAATACTGTCGCTATCGTACAGCGCAGACTAAAGTGCTTCGACGATGCTTCACTCTTGAAATATTTTTAGATAGATGTTTGCTGTTGTTTATTCTTCGCATGCATATATTTTATAATGGTTTTATTAAACAGTTTCATCGTTATATATTACATAAAATTTAATTAAATCAAATCAGCTTCACGCTGTATCCCGCATACAGCAGGGTAGGCAGGGAGAACTCAGTGTTACGACACTCCGCTCCCCACTTTATGCCGTATTCTGGAGGCATTGCATGTTGAGTGGTACACAAGCCGCGCTTTACCCTCGACTCCGGAGCGAAGAAATGGAAATAAAAATTTAAATAAATATTTCATCTGCTCGAGTGGGGATCGAATCCACTACAAGTCGGTTTTACCGTCACACTTGGTGCCCCTGCGCCACAACTGGCCTCTGGCATTTTCACACACAAAATGCAAATTACCTAATTAGGTAAAATTAAATAAAAAAATACTTAATCCTCAGTAAGAATAAAATGTTAAATTATAGTGTATAAGTTTCTAAAATATATCTTTCTTTACAGAGTTTAGTGTGTTTGTCTTACTCATTTTAAATAGCGTAGCACGACGTTCGCATATACTTACTAGCATTTTCATTTCCTTAATATATTTGTGTCCAAGTCCTTTATGCACCACGTACTTTTTGCTGACAGTAGAGCTAAAAACCAAAAGTTTCGCTTATATAAGGAAATGTATATATAAGGTCTCCTAGGCGTAGTGGCATCGCATGTGATTGTAAATACGGTGGCTATAAGTTCGATTACCGTTCGAGGAAACGAAAACGTTGATTTCCGCCACTCAACACACAATGTCTCGTAAATTCGACGAAATGTGGGGAACAGTATGTCGTAGCAGGCACAGTTCCTAAAAGGAAGTGAAGCTAAAAATTCTAACAAAATATTACTGAAGAAAACCGTATGTTTCTAAACTTTTCCTCACTACGCAATACGTAGAAGGAGTTATAAGAATGTTTGACATAATACTTTTCTTTTCTATTGTATTTATTATGAACAATATAGAAATTAAGATGCAATCTGCTAATATAATGAAAACTATTCTTGTAGAGCCCTTACATTATTCTAAGTCTCTCATAACTAAAGTTGTTGCTTTTGTTAGGTACTTACACTCGAGTAAACTGACCGTTCGTGAGATTTTATACGATAGATTTCCTTTACCTATTATTTGTTTAGATTTTTTAAGCTCCATACTGTATCCCTCATATAGTAGGGTAGACAAGGAGAACGTAGTGTTAAGACACTCCGTTCCACACTTTCCGCTAAATTTTAGTGGCATTGCGTGTTGAGTAGTGGAACTCAACGCCGCGCTTTTGCCTTGGTACCAGAGCGAAGAAATGAAAATATTAATGAATCGAACTAACATCCGTTATAGTTGGTTGCTTAATTTCAAAAGAATAAAAATATGATCTCCTACTGGTAAAACGAAAACTTCTTTATTTTCCAGTAATTGATTTACCCTATATAAAAATAGACAGGCAGGCTTTTAATATGCGTATACAATAATAATTCATATTAAAACTTCCATTGCATTCCTGCATTTATTTGGTCGCCATTTTGCAAAATTGCAATATCTGTGATATTTTCGTGTAAAGGTCAAATGTGACTAGGAATTGCCACCCACGTACGTACGTCAGCGGGCAGAGTAGGCTTAACACGAGTACATATAACTCTACTAAAAATATTAGTACCTACTGTCTCTTCTATTTTACATGTTTTTATGTACTTAAGCTTATGCCATTTAAAATTCTGTGTTTTCTATTGTCTAGTAAACATTTTATAAGTTCTTATATATTTATTTTTTTAAATAGATATTTTTTTGCCGTATATACTCGTAATCTTCTAATTAGAGATATTAGTATCATATCTTATTTGAAATGAATAATGTTTACTTAAACATAACGTGAAAAAATAATACTAAGGCTTGAAAGATAAATAAAATATATTTTATAATTTTAATTTGAAACGACGTGCAATTACAGTATCATTGTTCAACTGCAATACTAATTAAAAGTTTCGCTATACATTTTGGTCGCGGTGAAAATCTACGGGAAAGTCCACGACCGTGCTTCAGTGTCGGCAGCCCGCTACCGGCTGACGGCTATTCTCGCGCAGCCGTACCAACCATCGACGGTGGCGCCGCGCGGCAACTTCTAGAACATTTTGACAGGCGGCTAAAATGGCCGTGTGAACACGCGATCTGCCACGCTAAAACCACTACGCACGGCTTACGCGGTTTTATTACTTAACTTAGTCACTTTCAAATTATGTTATAGTGTCATCACGCTTTTAATATTGGCCTGTACCGACTGAAAATATTTAAATATGGCTCTCCATCTCGAAACTGCGTTGCAGCGAAAGTTGAACTTCAAGATAACCACGGTAAGTGCATGCCGCCCGCCTAGCGTATCGATCGCCGCCCGCGTGGTCTAAACATATGTTTGCTACGAGAGCGTAGCCGTCTAACCTACGGACTCTTTCACGCGCTAGCACTGAAATTTATTTCGATTTCGCTCCGCCAGATACTATCATTACTATATGACGTAGGTTTCTAATTATTATCAGCGAGTCGCTTGTTGTGCGGCGCGCGTTTATACTTGTGGACTTGTAAATAAACATTTGCGGCAAGCTACGGAGACAGAAAAAATATTCTATGATTATTTATTTTTGTTAAGTAAAGATTTTTCGTCAAGTAAGTTTACTTGACGAAAAATCGTTATAATTAATTTAAAAATTCTATAGTTTTCTACATGCAATAAGATGGAGGTAGCTACGCCTACACACTATAAAGGTCACGAGAGTTGACGTTAGTTGCAACTTGCATGTCTACTTTTATGTTTAAATGTTAATAAGTTAAAATTTTAAATTTTGTAATAACAGTTTGCAATCTTATTTAAAAGTAATTTTAATTTTATATGGTAGTTGCATGAGTACTTATTAATTTCGAAATGTGGTTAAAAGAAAAACATTATAATTTCCTCTATCCATGTGATATCACAGTGAGGTACAGACTTATGCACTGATTAAATTTCGACAGTGTCCGGCGACGCATAACTAACAGTTGGGTTTGCGTGGTCGTATCTCATGATAGGCGAGTGTGCGCGTGCCAGCGCCGCGTTATGTCCCTTTATGTGGTCTGCGGAGCGTGACACGCTGGGCCCTTCTGTTGTATCATTGCTGAATTTTGTACTACTATATTATACTGTTTGAACTATAACTGTACTACTACTGATATTTTTTTATTTTATTTTTTTAGGCAACGGCATCTTAAAGATATATTAGGCTAGGTCTAAAAAAGAAAATATCTATTTATACATATAATAAAATTATAACTAATCGCGTTCTCTACATGGAAGATATATGACAAAATCTGTAATTGGGAGCACTTATTAGAACCAAAAGCAAAGATTTTTATGATTTGTTTATTTGTCTATTTGTCGTTTCGTCAGTTGGTCAGAAACGGCTTAACCGATTTAAATGCAGTTTTCACTATTGTATTTTAGAGAACTTCCCTTAACATTAAGTGTTTTATTTGAATTGGTTCATAAATTAAAATGTTATATTATTGCTCAATTGTATATATATAAATTCTACATATACTTAAAATTAATGATGGTTATATTTGTCGGAAAATAAGGAGCAGAGTGTCTTAACACTAGCTCCCTCTGCCCTGCTACATGCGGGATACAGCGTGAAGCTGTCCACCTATTATAATCAAAATAAAGATCTCCACTACAACGACATTTATATCCTATAGCGTCTAAGCGACGACGGTAACGAGGCTGTTACTTAATAACCGCGATTACGCAAGCCGAGAGTAACGCAGGTAGTTAGATCCGCGTTGGACTATTAACGTTCTAGTGCACTTTTACCGTAGAGTGTGAAGTTGGCGGATTAATATGCATTGCTTCGCTGCATGCGAACGTTTCGTAAGGCAATTTGATGTATTTTTCATATAACATACATCGTTTATATATTTTTAATATAACTTATTTGTATCATATATTATATATTACAAACTTCTGTTGCCCACTCTCCGCGGAATTCTGCAGACATTGTGTGTTGAGGGGATTTCATTTCCTCGAGTGAAGATCGAACTCACAACCTGTCGCGTTTAGAGTCACAAACTTGTACCCCCACGCCACGACAGGCCTCAGTATATTAACTTCATATTGCAAATAACACTTAAAGATATAATAACGTTTTATAGCTACAACACAATAGGCGGTCTCAATCGACTTTAATAAGTGATGTGTTTCAGGCCTTATCACGATATTATAGAACTATAAAAGTCAGTCGTAATGCTAGAGAAATTGTTCTCCGTCTTCTCTGATCATACTTATTATAATAAGGTTTTTTTATAATAAATTTCATTGACAAAACTCTGTATTGAATTTCTAAACGCGAACTTAGAGCCTTTCATACAAAAAATATTAATATACCCAAAAATTATGTAAAATTAATATGTTTTTTATATTAACTGCATAATTTGGTTTAAAATAAATAATTAATTGACATGGTAAATTCACAATTGTCACACTTAAGCAACAGATTATAAAAGCGACGGAGACAAAGTCGTCAAGGGTCTATCAACGGTCTAGTGAGAGGGCTCTGTCAGGCTGCGAGGAGTGTGAAGTTAGAGAATTAACATGCGTCATTAGTCGCTACATTACAGTCATTCGGGGCAACGTTGACCCGGCTTAGAAATTTGTTACTGTTGTTCTTTTATATTCTGCCTTGTTCGGACAAATGTTTATACTCGTAAATTGTTATATAATGCTCTTTCTATTTGAAAAACATTGTTTCTTTTATTATTTTGTTATAAAAACTTAAACATTTTTTTTTCTTTTTTTTATGAATAAATTTAATTTAATACGAAAAGACAGAGTATACTAAAACAAAATAATATTTCAAAAACTAAATTTTGTAAAGCTTGGGCTAAACATCCATATTGTATGAAGCAAACGAATTACAATAAATGAAAATTAAATTTAATGAAAGTTATAAAAATATTATAATAAAGAGTATTATCAGTATTAATAAAAAATATTTAAACCTAAAAAGTAGCTAGCTACTACGACAGCAAACAATAAAAATATTGGGAATATTGGAAGTTTATTTAGTGCCTTTATTTCGTGAACGCCAAATATTTATGATTCCTTTTGATGGCTTCTACGACTTCCTTTGATTTCAAAACAATTTCTCTGCTTGTACGAAGGATAAAACTTTAAGAAAGAATATAAGTTATAAATGACAAAAATCTCAATCTTTTTTCTCTTAACATTAATATAAATAATATACTTAAATAAAACTTTAAAATGTAAGTTTTATTGTAATGATCTTTCAGAAATTTTACGTATTTTTTTAAGAATATGCGCACAGCATAAATAAAAAATCTGTAGAATGTGCTCAGGAAAGATTTAATTTATATGGACTTTCATGAAGGAAAGAAACAAAATAGTTTTAAGTTATTGTAAAATATGACCAAAAACAAGAACCGAACGTTCATATATCATATTTTAGGAAAAATTACGATTAAATACGACCTTTATGTATTCATAGTTCTCAAATTTGAAAAGACTTCTTTCATAATAGTAGTATATTCGCCCACGCGATTGTCACTACTTTTGTGATTCAGAGGCTTTTGGATCCATTATTCCATGTTTTGTATAAGATTCATTTTCTGTGATTCAAATGAGGGACCTCATATTTTAGGTTGTATGAGCAATTTCGTTTAAATTATATTTTTATTACAACAAACTTCAGTCTTTGGAGGTTATTCTTAGAAATATTTAACATTTTCAATAAAAGGCCCAATCAAGAAATAAGCAAAAGTTACGAGCGTACTTCTCCCCCATATGAAATAGAAAATTTAAGTACCGTTTAAGATGTAACTTTTTGAATAATTAAAGAAATCTTAAACAAATTTTGTTCCGTACACAGAACGTGGTAAAGTACACACTCTTAATGAATAAGTATAACATAAATGTCATTTTCAGGTAAATCAGTGTTTTAACAGTGAGTTTTCGCTGTGGAAGCCGATTACTTCCTTCGGGAGCGCCTTCGGTACTTAGCCACTTGTTTGTTGTTCTTAATGAGCACTGCCAGCCAACTTTGGCCTGGCCTCGCCTCAATTAAGACTGAAAACATGACTGGAGTGTTGTCCCACTGGAATGCTACACTTGACAATCGCTTTACAGTGTGTTCGAGCCTAAAACCTCACAAAGTAGTTGACTCGTACAAAGACAAATAGAGCTGAAGACGTTGTAGTTAAAATAATAACTTTGGAGCAGCTTGCCATGCTCTAGCCTGTATTCGGTTTCTATTATTTTCAGTATTTTTCTTTTTTAAATCTACAACGTATATTTATATTTTTATCAGAAAATTAAAACAATATATGTTAAGTATATGTAATAATTCAATTTAATGTTATATTAAGCGTTAGTTACAAAAATGTAAGTATTTATTCAATTGAACAAATCGATGGTTTTGTTTGTCTAGACTGACCACGTCTGATGTCGAAAACCAACTTTTATCACACTTTCAATTTGTTTTTATGTAACCTCTTAGAAGCATAAAAAAGTCAAACACTTACAAAGAAGTACTTTATCTTGATCGGGCTTGTGAACATTGACGAAAGGGATTAAACAAACTTTTCAGCGTTTTGGTTGGAAGTTAGGAATGATACGTACTTCTTTCAGGTCGAGTCAGCCGGAATTGTTCTATTGCTGAGCATATATATTGTAGAAAAGCTCTAAGTAAGCTTAATTATATGAATATGCAGTTGTTAGTCTCTACCTCTTAAAGATTATAATCGTAAAGTTAACTGACTGGCGTATCTATTATAAATTGCGTATATCCCCACTGACCAGCTCAGATGACTTTCTCCAGCCTTGACGGCAATCAGTGCAATTCGTAGTCTAGTGTGCCCCATATGGGGTCTTTGCCCTCGACACGTGCGAATAGCCGCCACACCCGTTAACGGTATTCAACGGTCATAATTTCTCATTTTCGTCTACGTACTAATGATTCTCGTCCAATTTTGTAGTTTCTGCCAAATTGATGACCCGCAGTGGAATTTTATACTTTCCTTTGGCAAATGTAAGAGGAGCATATATGTTTTAGTTTTTTACTGTAAAGAATATGAAGAAAATAACCGACTGTAGAATACAGATATTGTTTTCATACTGACAGTAATTTAGGTTGTGTACGAGTATATATTAAATTAATTAAAAACGAAAAGTTCATCCATTACATTGATAAAGAAATTTACGTTTAATAAATATATTAGCTTTTTGCTGACTTAAATTTTTATAGTTTTCTATATTATCTTACTTGGTGTATTCTTTTATTTGAGCTTAGTTATATATTTTAAATTTTGACACTTGACTATTAACTAAAAAATTTAAAACCATTTTGGTTTGATTATACGTTTAAAGAAATATTTTTTTAAATCTGCAAATAATATGAAAAAGTAACCATATAATAATAATTTGGTAAACATATGTGCATACGTCTATTTAATTTGTAAAAAAGTTTTAATATGTACCTAACATATACGGTTTCGAATATCTTTGTTAGTGTTTCTCGGTAAATCATGGCCAGAGTGAGGTCAACTCTCTGCTTGTTGCGAAAGCAATCGCAGCTTTCGTGGTCAAAAGCTATACACTACTTCAGTAATAGATATTTTATCCTTCTGAATGCGGTCTGATATGGAAGAATACTTCGACATTCAAAGCAATTTCAAATGCGAGCTTTTGCTTGCATCCCACACGAGCCCCTTATAAAAGGACCACTTTCCCCTCTATTTCTATACGTAGTGGTTTTATCATTGCGACTTCATTTACTACTTGTCTTTTGAGATTGTGTGTGTATGTGTGTGTGAATGTGTGGGAATTTTCTTCTATATACTTGAAATAGTGTCTCAATTGAATGTACTAGCTTTATTTTTTTTCTGTGCAAATAGTGAGAAAACACATTACAATTAAATAGGCACGAAATATTCGACATAAATATAAATAAATAAGAAAATCTAATATGTACAAAATGATTGTATACGCCTAAAAGCTTAAGTTTGTCATAAGTTCCTATTCCCGTTGACCTACAATCCTGAAATACAGATTGAAAGTACGACTCACACTTAACCGCTTTATTATTTATTTAAATCATTTCAAAATTTTTGTGATTGCTTGTTGGTCTTTATTTATAATTCTGACTCTATTTGTTTAGCTATAGCAAACATACGTGACTTCTTAAGCATATTTATTTCTCTAGCAGCGAAGCTCAAAATATTAGGTATAAATTTGATTAAGACAAATTCAAGAGTCTTGCAACAAGAAATGGTAATATATTGTATTACAATTAGTTTTATCCTTACACAACCGAGTGTATAGCTTTATGCTCTATCTATCTATCTATCTGTAAGCTCTATCTGTATATTATATATATCCTACCCTGCTCTGTGCTAGATATTGAATTTTCTCCCACTACTATAAGTGATATAAGCAGTACTAGTTGATATAAGCAATCGGGAACGTTTTAATTAGACCACAACGTTTTCAATATATGTTTTTTATCTGTAACCTCACGTGTTATCCCGTAAAGCAAGTTGGGCAAGGAGAACCTAGTACCTACACTCCGTTTTTTAATTCCGGTCAAACTCTACACGTGGTACTGTACTCACACAGCAGTATAGAGGTAGAGGGAACCTAGTGTTGAAATACTCCGTTCCTCACTTTCCGCTGAATTGTGTGTGGTGGAACTTAACTCCACGCTTTGGCTCGATATCAAAGTGAAAAAACGAAAATATGAAATATTTTATTTCCTCGAACAGGAATCGAATCCACAATCTTCAATCACAGTCGTACGCTGTTCCACTGCACCACGATAACCTATATATATAATTTCGTATAAAACTTAAATAGTGTTTGTTAATAAAACAATTGTTGATTAAAGTATTGTGCAATAATCCTGACAAACGTTATCTCGTATGATGTGCCAACAATATGAATTCGCCTATAAATAGCGATATTAAAAACCGATCGACCGGCTGTTGAACTACGGGGCGCCACGGTACGTGTGTGATACAACTGATCTACTCGCACTGTTTTATATAAATAGTGATTATACACTATGAGGCCGTCGTGGCCGAGGGGCAT
>DWNA01002427.1:0-11784 GCA_018249835.1 Heliconius besckei
TAATTTTTGCAAAAAAAATGTCAAAGTCAAAAGTGTTTCGAAAATATTTAATGAATAGATTAAAAATATTAAAAATATATTATTAAAGTATAATATAACAATACATATATGCATAACAATAACACAAAATACCATAAAGCAAATGGATATACTGTATTAGATATTTGTGCTTTAATGTGCAATAAGTAATATGTTTAATGCTATGTTGCAAAAGAAAATTATAATTGTTTAATTTTTTCAAATAAAATAAAAAACAATTTTTGTACTATCAATTGAGACATTTTTAGTGCTATATACCACAACATTTAAATCCCAGATTTTATTTAATTTATTTATATAAAAAATAATATAAATTCAATTATATGCAAATCTTAAATATGTAATTAGCTAAACATATTTAAAAATAGAGATTAGCAGGTCACTTTGCTTTTCTCATGCAGTTTACAAGTAAAACAAAGAAAAGTAGAAATGTTACAGATTTCTCGCATTACTAAACTGCGTAATGAATGTAAATAAAACTAATTATCATACAATTAAGCATAATTTACTTGAGCAGAGCTTGGAAGGGCCACTACTTAATAAGAAAATATAATATATTACCATATCATTTGTCTTTAAATCATTTCCATTATGGCTTCTTTTTGTTTTTGTTGCTGCCATTAATGTGTGAAGATTATTCTTAAAAAATAGAAAATAATACAAGCTTATGCCAACAAGCATTCTATTTGCAATTATTTAAACATACCTCACCTATTTGTATGTTTCACAAATCCTAAGTGTTGGTGGTCAAATAACATTTATTTTTTGTTATTCCTTCACTTATATAATAAAAAAAAGGGAAGAAAATTGATTATAGTTTGAAATTACATACCCATGGTTATTTCATTATTATTTTTTATATATCTGTAGTGTGTTAATAACTTTTATAATTGCCATATACAAAATACCTTTAACAATGTGGTTTAATGCCTGTCGTTAACATTTTTCCACATGAAAATTATTTTTGTAAGCTGAAAGAATATAGTCAAGAAAATTAAAAACTATAACTAGTTTAGTTGTATGTGTTTTTGTTATAATTAATTAACATGTTTTATCTATATACCTTATGATATTGCGGTTGAAATATAGGATTTATTTTAATCTGATCATGGTATTCATTCCATGATCTTCTGATGCTTTAAATGTTATATTGTTTAGGAATTTAGTTATATTCCTACAGAATATATGGAATAGTATGTATTGTTAATGTGTATATCTATTATTTTAAGTCAAACGAAAATCATTCTGAAAGACCTACCATTGGAATTAATGAAAACTTATTGCTAATTGTTGTTTATAAGTGTGACTTACAACAAAAAATATATATAGGACTTCTAATTCTTTTGTCATATTCATTAATACTCCTGTCAATTATTGAAGACATTAAATATTGGATATCCATAGTGATATACTATAAATATGTAAAATATTTATTTAGATACATCAAACTGAAATTTTCTTTAAAAGCTTTAAATTTTAAATATTATTACTATGAGACAAGTTAGTTTTACTTAAAATATTCAACAATATATGACTTGAAAGTAATATAAATATGTGCATTTATAAATAGTGATTTGAAACAAGTTTACTCACTATAATTTCTTTTTAATTGCTGTAACAGAATAGTATAATAATATAATAAACAACTAGGTTAAAAATAACATAGTAAGATATTCCACAGTGTCTTCCTGTTTTTCTTGGAGATCTCTACATAATGGATGTTCACGAGACGGTGAATCACAAATTATAATAACTAATTATATACACTGAGATACTTACCAAAAATAATCCAAATATTTCAAAATTAAAAATATTATCACTAGCAAGTGCGTATTTTATGCATCACTGTATTATATTTGCTACTTGTAGGTCCATTCAAACTAAAAAATATATACGGTCAACCACAATAATTATTTACGAAAATATGCCCGACAATGCAGGTAGATTGCACAAACTTAGCTATTTAAAATGTGCTCTAACTAGAGTTCAACTTGGACTACAATACAGCTATTGCACTATTTAAATATATTCACGATCATCGCAATAAGTTGATTATTATTTCGCAATAATCGTATATTTATTTGTTATTATCATAGAACACCACGAAAACAACAGCGGTGAATGAACGATCAATTGATTTAAAAATAAACCTATTGTCTATAGAAGTTTAACAACAACACAGATAACTTATGTATGTTAATATTAACAAGCGAAAAAACTTTTAATCCCTGATCTTAAAATACATTATAAAAATATATTATATCGAATAAATAAAACAGAATTGGTTGAATATAGGTGTAATAGAATAAAATTTTATAAAATACTTATAATTACTGTATAATATTATAAATAAAATGTCGATCGTTGCCAAGGAAGTGGAATCTGTGATGACAATTGATGTTAGTGTCATTTAGATGTCATTTGTCAAAATTTCGCGCCGAAATGCTTGAGCAGTTATTATTTGTATTGTTGTAGTTTGTACTTTGTATACGGCAAGATTTATTAATAATTAGAATCAATATATTGTAGTGGTTGATCATAAGCTTCAAAAATGTCCACCCCTTCGAAACGTCCTTCATCTCGTGCATCTTCAGAAGCAGCAACTCCATCTCGCCGGACGAGACCGTCACAGCAACTTGTTGTACCCGAGACTCCTCAACGATCTACTGGAACTCCTTCTAAAGGTACTTTAATAATGTATTAAATCATTAGAATTATATGATAAAATAACTCGCTAATCTGGTAGTAATTAATATTTTATAATATTTAATACTCTTCCTAGATGGTACTCCTGGAACACCACGTCAAACTCCTAGGACACCAAGTCAACAAGCACCTGGTACTTCTCCAGCTCGAGCCTTAGCATCAAGTCCACTTGGTAAATATTCCAGCTTTTATATATAACCATTTTTTACAATTTTATTATGTTAACATGTGTTATCATATTAAATATCTCCAACAGGCATTGACATAGATATGAGCTCTCCATTGAACTATGGCACACCAAGTTCATTGAGTACTCCCAGGTCATTATTAAAAGGTGCCATGACACCAGCAAGACAAAGAGCTGATTTGAGAGGTCATCAAACTCGGCCGAATGTACCAGCACCAACACCTTCTAAAAGGGTAAATAATAACTTAATAATAGAAAATACAAATTTAATATATCTATTTAATTTTTAATGTGGGAAATGGAGTCTAATATAGATTAGATTATAGTATTTTCTTTAGTATAGTATTTTCTTATAGTATTTTCTTTATGAAATCATAGGATTTCATAAAGAAAATACTTAGTAATCAAATAAGACCTATTAAATTTCAGGTAGAAACAGCTGGAACAGAATCTTCTGAGCCACAGCTAGTTGTATGGGGTACAGATGTAGCAATTGCTGAATGCAGAGAGAAATTTATCAAATTTATACAAAGATTTGTGGAACCCACTGCTCTAACAACTGAGCCATTATATGAATTAAAATTGGAAGAGGTATATCCCTATTGTTTTCTTATTATTACATGCCACCAAATTATTTGTATGTGTGTTGAGTTCTGCCATTCAACACGCAATGCCTCCAGAATTCGGCAGAAAGTGGGGAACAGTGTCTTAACACTAGGTTCCCTCTGCCTATCCTGCTGTGTGCGGGATACAGCGTGAAGCTATTTATTTATTTATATAATTAAAATGAAATAACAATTTTATTTTAGATCCACACATTAGAAGAGCCATTTCTGGATGTTGACTGTGATCATGTTAAAATATTTGATTCTAAGCTACACAGGCAGCTTATCAGCTATCCCCAGGAGGTAATTATGCTAAATATAATTATATTGTCTTTTTCATGATATATAGTGAAAACATAACGTCATTGTAGTGCAGTGGAGTAGTGGTTAAACTCAATGGTTGGGGGTTCAATCCCTACTTGAGTGAGTAAATTATGTTAATTTCTGTTCTGGATTATTAATTTCTGATTTCAGGTTATACCAGCATTTGATGCTGCTGTAAATGAATTATTTTTTGAAAAATATCCAGCTGCAGTGTTAGAACACCAAATACAAGTGAGACCATTCAATGCTCCACAAAGGCACATGAGAGACTTAAATCCTGAAGGTGGAAAAAATAAATAATTTCCTTACTTATATTTAGATTTGGCAAATCTTCCTAACTTATATTTTGTATTCACATTTTAAGTTTATTTAGTAGCAAAATTAATAAAACAAAGACATATTTAGACCTTTTTTAGTAATAACCTAATCTAGAAATGAAACCCACAGCCATCACTTATTAAAATTGTTATGTAACAATTCTGTTCTCTTCGCTTTCAGATATTGACCAACTAGTAACAATATCAGGCATGGTTATAAGAACATCTGGTATAGTACCCGAAATGCGTGAAGCATACTTCAAATGTGCAGTCTGCGGTGGTGCAGCTGCGGGAGAGTTAGAACGGGGCAGGGTTCCGGAACCAGCACATTGTTCCCATTGCAATACGGCTCATAGTTTTCAGTTGATACATAATAGATCACATTTTAGTGATAAACAGCTGGTCAAACTTCAGGAAGCACCAGGTATTTGAATTTAGTTGCAATGGAATATTTTATTACTATTTGGATTGATTGTTTTGTTTCTACTATAAGTTCTAATAATTATTATATGCATCCTCTGAATTTACTATACACTTAGATATATCACTATAGATGATAATATTAGTAATAATCCACTAAGTAGGATTAGAATCCATCATATTGAAAAATATATTGATGGTTGGATGGGTATTTATATGTTATATTATAATATACCTTCAACCCATAATAATATTGATTACCAGGAAACTTTATGCCAATAAATATATTAATTCTTGCTTTTAAGCTGTTGCTTTTACATTAAAATTTTTTGACTTCTACACTATTTATGTAAACAAACATTTTTTTTCTCCTCTCCAGATGACATGCCAGCGGGCCGCACCCCAGCCACAGTCAGCGTAATGGCCCACGGAGCCCTAGTAGAACAAGTGGGTGCAGGAGAAAGAGTCGCCATCACGGGGGTGTTTCGCGCAGCCCCCGCCACAGTGAACCCGCGACGTGCTACACTGAAAGCCCTGCACCGTACACATTTGGATGCTTTGCATTATAAGAAGACGCATAGTGATCGATTTTTGGAAACTGAAGAGGGGTAAGTTTGATTTGAGTTTATATATGTTATTGTAGAAAAATAAGAAATAAAAATTCTTGATGCCACAGAAGCATTGATTGGCTGTGCAATATTAATGTTTTATTATGAGATATTAAGTACAAATTATTATGTGGTATTAAGTTGGTGTCAATAAGTTTAAACATATCCAGTTTGAATCCATCAAGATATTAAAGACATTGCATTGTGTAGCAAAGTTTTCCATTATAGAATGATGCTTATTGATGTTGAGGTCAGCTGTGCAGCAGGGGTACAAAGTGTGACTGTAAACTCGTCTGGTTTTGGGTTCGATTGTATGAGTTCTACCCAACCTAACTCAACACTCAATGCTACCAGAATTCGGTGAAAAATGGGGAATGTAATGTCCTTAAACTTGGTTCCCGTTGCCTACTCTGCTGTGTACAGGATAGTTATAACTAACTATAATTTATTTGTTCAGCAAAGAACACCAGTTCCCACCAGAGCGTGTGGAACTATTCAAAGCTTTGGCATCTCAACCAGATTGCTACGAACGCCTCGCTCGCGCCATCGCACCTTCAATATATGAAAACTTGGATATAAAAAAAGGTGTGCTTTTACAATTACTTGGCGGGACCAAGAAGAACTTTAATGCTGCTGGAAGGACACATTTCAGGTACGAAAAATATTATTGTACAATGTTATATATTAAATTATTTATTATATCAATAGAATTGAGGCCTTCGTCGCGCAGGGGTACAACTGTGACTGTAACGCGGAGCTTGTGGGTTGGATTCCCACTTGGGGAAGTAAATTAATATTTCCATTTCTTCGCTCTGGTACCAAGGCAAAGTGGGGCGTTGAGTTCCTCCACTAAATAGCCAATACCTCGAAATTGTCTTAAAACCAGTGTCTTAGCACTTTATGCAGTATATAGCGTTAAGATAAAAAAAGGTGTAAAAATCACATTAATTAAAGAAAACAATACATTATGTATTTTAGATCAGAAATCAACATCTTATTATGCGGTGATCCCGGCACTAGTAAATCTCAGCTACTTCGATGGGTGCATGCGTTAGTACCGCGCGCGCAATACACCTCAGGGAGGGGGTCGTCTGCTGTGGGTCTGACTGCATATGTTACTAAGGACCCGGACACTAGACAGCTTGTTTTACAAACGTAAGTTAGATATGTAATCTGTATACATAAAATTCTTGCATTATTAAAGTTGTTCTAGACATATCACATCCAAAACTAATAGGGGTGGCATTGAAAAGTTCTTTACAAAATTTCCCTAAATTTTAGAAAGATACAAGGAATCTGTGGGAATGGGAAAAACTGGCATTTTAAATTTAACAACAAAGAGTCCACACAAACAAAGACTTGAAGAAAGAAAAAATATATTATTACCTAATGTTTTATAGTTAGCTAATTACAAATATTTTTTTTTGTTTACAGCGGAGCACTAGTTCTTGCTGACAATGGTATTTGCTGTATCGATGAGTTCGACAAAATGAATGACTCCACCCGCAGTGTGCTACATGAGGTAATATCTTTATTTACTATTATTTATATTCATTTAAGTATATTATATCATGATAATAAAACAAAGTATGAAATAAAATGTTTCAGCTTAAATTAACAAATAATTATTAGATTATAATAACAGCAGTCTGACTGTGTATGAGTCTAACGGTTGTGGTGGGTTCAATTCTCACTCAAGGTAATTAAAGTTATAACCAATAGACTCAGGCCGCTTCGCCCCCTTGAATCATATGAATGTTTCTTAAATATATTTAAGAAATTATTTTCAGTTTTTGGAGTAAATTCGAATAAACCGTGAGACATGGTTCAATGAAATTTTTTTAAGAGTCTGAATTATAATTATAATTATATTTTATAAAAATGGGTGCCAGTTAAAAGATTTTTCCATACAAACTTTCAATCTCTATTTCACTCCTTCATGTTTAAAGTTTTTCAAAATACCTTCTTGTGGGTGTCTATGTTATGAAAATAAACATCTGTCCAAATTTCACGTTTCTATCATCAGCGTTTACAGCTGTGCGTTCGTCTTACCCTGTCCGCAGTCAGTGGGAATATCTCCTTTTATATATAGACAAAACGTCATTCTCTGTAATTTTAGAGTCCATTTGAATACAAAACACTTACTATTATTATAAGTAATATAAATTTCAGGTAATGGAACAACAAACTCTCTCAATAGCAAAAGCGGGTATAATATGTCAACTAAACGCGCGCACGTCCATCCTCGCGGCAGCAAACCCGGCGGAATCTCAGTGGAATAAAAACAAAACTATTGTGGAAAATGTACAGTTACCGCACACTTTAATGTCCAGGTATGTAGGAAGGTTTTTTGTGAAGTATCTAATATTTGATTAAATATATTTAATACATTAGGATGAGAGAATGAGTGAAGAAAGAATGGAAAAAAAGATGTAAGATGCAAGTGGTGGTTGATGTTCTATTTTCTCTGGCTATTTGGCTAGGGATATAGATATTCATTGAAACCCATACCCAGAATCTTAATGTTAGGAGTAATGGTAACCACCCGAGAAAGGGTTTATTTCATTTATTAATATGAATAGTTGATTGATGGATCTTGAACAAAGGTTAAAAGAAATACATTTTTAATTTTAAATTCGTCACTTAATATGCCAAACTTTTTAATTGGTTGAAAGTGATGTCTGAAAGAAATATACCCATTTGATGCATAAGTTACAATTTATAACAAAATATTTTAATTGAAAAATATATATTATATTCATTTGTTACAGATTCGACCTAATATTCTTAATATTAGATCCGCAAGATGAAATCTTTGACCGACGTCTTGCATCCCATCTTGTATCTCTTTACTTTGATGAACCAGTGGAGACGCAGAGTGATGAAGATGTTGTGGTAATTATTTTATTCCTTGTTTTGGCCTTCGTGTTGTATCCCACATTTAGCTTTTTTTTTATTGTAGATAGGCAAGCATTTGTCCGCTATCTCACCTGGTGGTAAGTCACAATGCGACGATGTGAACCTAATGATAGATACTTCATTTTCCCCTATGTTCTAAACATTACATGCTGTGTGGGGAAACTCAACGCCACTCTTAATACATAATATATGCTATTTATAGATAGTAAATATTAAGTAAATTCATACAATAGGTGCACTATTTTACTTCATTATTTAAATTTGTTTAATAATTGAGTTAATGATAATAGAACAACTGCTTTCTATGACACCCAAAAAGCACAGTACTTTGTACAGTGACGTCATATGGAGTTTATACAGAACTTCTAATATATATATTTTTTACTAATTTCCAGAACATGAGCTTAATGCGTGATTACATAGCGTTTGCCAAGGAACACGTGCAGCCAACACTCAGTGAAGCCGCGCAACAACGACTCATCGATTCTTACGTAGATATGAGGTTAGTGGAAAATGTTCTGAATATTTATTTTCAGCTTTCACCCCTGTATCCCGCATATAGTAGGGTAGGCAGAGGAAAGCTGGTATTAAGACACTGCGTTCCCCACCTTCCGTCGTTTTCAAATGTCGAACTGAACGCCGCGCGTTTGCTTATAGTATTAGAGCGAAGAACAAAAATAATAAATAATATTTCATTTCTCCAAGTGGGCATCGGACCCACAACTACTGCGTTACAGTCTCTTTAATTACGAAAATATTGTTTCTATTTGACCGATCTAGATCAAGAGTGGCGTTGAATTCCGTCACTTAATACTAAATGCTCCGTGACATATGATAAAGAAGGTAACGGTTGGTTGAATTAATCCAAATTGTTTCGATTCCAGGCGAGTGGGTAGCGGTAGAGGCCAAATATCAGCATATCCAAGACAATTAGAATCCTTAATACGTTTGGCCGAAGCCCACGCTCGCGTAAGATTATGTCCAGTAGTTGAAATTGTCGATGTCGACGAAGCTGCCAGGTTTGTTTGTTATATAATAACATTTTTGCTGTTTTTATATTGTAAGACAGGGTTATCTATACTATTTATAGTGTTATTATTAAGGAAGAGATTGTTTGATTGTAAGCATTTATCTCAGGAACTGCCGATACAAATTGAATAAAAGTTAATAAATTAATTTAAAGTTGTATTGTGTAAAAATAAAAATATAAATTGTTTTAATGAAACTTACTGTATATAAAGTTAGAAATACCTTGGGCACTTAGAATGTGTCATACACAACTCTTAGTTACTTCCATTTCAAAAACTAAGATGAAAAAGAACATTTATAAAATCTATTAGTAGGTAATGAGAATTTAAATTCGGTACTTGTCTTAATTCTTGATATGGTACTTCGTGACTTGTTATGTTTTACATTTTATTTTTCTATTATTTTTTATTTAAATTAGGGCTAAATGATTTTTACATCTTCTTTTTACGAGAGGTCTAATTCTACCATCTATAACACACTTTCATTAAATCTAATACATTCAATTATTATGTCTGTCTTTAAACCCACACTTCATAAATTATGTTCAAAATAATTACTATCTTTAAATAAAACTTAATTTCCAGATTACATCGCGAAGCACTAAAACAATCAGCCACTGATCCCGTATCAGGGCGTATAGACGTTGGTATTCTAACCACGGGGTTAGGTTCAGCAGCGCGGCGACGCCGTGCCGACCTCGTGAATGCACTCAAAGAAATTATAAAACCGTTTAATAAACCACATACTGTTACACATTCCAAATTGTTGCAAGAGGTCAACACTAATTCGCAAATTGTAAGTTTTTTGAATTAAATAATTTATTTCATACTTCGGAAGAAAGAATCTTCCGTTTACTTTCGTTCTCCACTATGCGCCGAAATTGTTAAGGCTTTGCGTTTGCGTTACCAAATTTGCTAAAATAATTCATTCCCCCAAACTTGAATCAAACTAGTAGCAGTGGCGCTTACAGGCGCGGTGCGATTCGATTCTTTGCAATTCAAAGTTCAATTGTGAAGATGAGTTAATCTTAAGTGTTTTTTTCATGTATTTGGAATACTATAAAAATATTGAATATATTTCGCGAATTAGTGATAATAAATTTCTTGATAACTGCTATATTATATTATTTTATTTTTTTATATTAATTTTAAAAACCTCCAATATTTTATATTCCACAAGACTTGCTTACAATGTGCACTAAAAGTATTAAAGTAAAAAATATAATTGTTAAGAGTTAATATTCTTATTATTTTATTATTAGACGGTGTCAAGAGAACAATTGGATGAAGCATTACGGGATCTGCAAGATGAAGGCAAAGTGGTCATCGTCAGTCACACACATTTACGACTTTGTTGAATATTCCATATGTTTTTAATATCAATTTTCATTGCAAAATAATTGATGAATAATGCTATTAATTTTTATGAACACTATAATTAATGTTATTACTTCAATTTAAATTTCAATAAAAAACAGTCCATAGTATTTTTGGTTTGAGAAATTGTGTAGACACAAAAATAGTGCCTTTTAAATATAAAGATAAGTAGTGTTTTTTTTATATTGTTATTATGTAAGCTATAAAGTAAGTATGAATAATGAAACCCGCCTGATGTTTGTAAGTGCTGTTACATTATAAAATTTGTATTTTTCAAAAAAAAATTCAAACTAATTGGTTCTTATTAATTTAACCATTCTCCATCATTGATTTATTATCTTCACGCTGTATCCCGTGCAAAGCAGGATTGGCAGAGGGCCTAGTCATAAGACACACTATTACCCATTAATGGGTTCGATCCCCGCTCAAGCAAATATTTATTTATATTTTCATATCATCGCTCTGGTGTCGAGGCAAAGAAAACCTAGTGTTAAGATATTTCGTTCTCCATTTTCCGCCGTTGGAAATATTTAATTTCTGTGAGTGGGAATCGGGCCCACAATCTGTCGCGTTTACAAACATGCTTGTGCCCCTACGCCACGACTAGCCTAAGAAAAACTGTTCAAAAGTTTAAATTAAGGTATGAAATAAAACCAAACCGTGTGATCAACAAATTATATTTTTAAGTATAAAAATCTTAAGCTCAACAATATAATAGAGGCTGCTCTTTATATTTCGCACAATAAATACAAATTATATTTGTGCATTTCACGCTTAAATTTCCACTCATATATTTCAGTCCTTACAAATAAAAAAAATTACGAAAATTCGGCTATTTAGAAATAATGGTCAATTTTCTATATGACAAGAAAATATTCTAGTTAAATATTTAAGCAATACTGTCTCTACTTGACAAGAACTAACTTTTTGCTTCTTCAACTTTTTTTCCGTACTAGGCCAGCATCAAATATTTCAAAAGTAAAAAAAAAGAAATAATTATTAAATATAATACTGGAGAAATTACAATTCATTGATGTAGTTCAACAAGTCATGTATTCTTTATATTACAGTAAAAAAACAAAAATATAATAAATTATTGTACGATTTTATAAATATTACAGACATAATTATAGATACAATAAACTAAAAAGTTAACAAGTAAGGTATAGCGCGCACTAGTGATTTTTTTTCACCGTGACTGTTGCGCCACTGTCACCGTGTACATTACACTAAATGAAGGTGCGCGCATTTGGA
>DWNA01002428.1:0-11781 GCA_018249835.1 Heliconius besckei
TTTATTATTTATATGTATTTTATTAAATTTATTATTCACACCCCCAACCCTTTCCTACACTTTACGTCCTATGCCTTAAGGTTGCCTGGAAGAGATCGCTATTTTAGCGATAAGGCCGCCTCTTGTACATTTCTTTCTTATCTTGATTCCTTTTCTTGTGTTATATTTTTTGGGTGTACAATAAATAATTTTATTATTATTATTATTAATACATTTTTCTTTCGCGCCTTTATACTGATTTTTTATTTCTGTTGCCTAACGACACAATGTTAAATAGCCTACTTAAATATCTAAGTTATAATAATTATTATAAATATAAAATTATATTAAACATTTAAATAATTATGTAAGTAATTTGTCTACCACTAATACAATCAGATTCAGCATTTAAATAATGAAAAATGCTTGTTAAGTTCTTACTTAAAAACTGCATTTTGTTTGTCTACTCTAGTCATTTAAATATTAAATTAAGAAAAAAGTATATTAGGGAGTTTTGCCACTAATATATATGTAAGTAGCTATTATAGATTTAATATCAAGAGAATACGTAATAAAATATCGTATGAATTAGGTTAACTTAATATATAATAATCTATAAAAATCCATTAGAAGAGAGCATATTCTGTAATCCAGCTCCATAAATAATTAGCATTGAAATGCTAAAGAAAACAGTCTTCAAAAAGGTGGACCTATACATTTCTCTCATTTCTTTAAGTATAGAAATCTGCAATGCAGACTTAAGTAGGCAATTTCAAAATTTTGTTTTGCCGTATTCATCACGGCCGGGGAGGAGAGTAAATTAAAATAATATCAGAATGGATGGTGCCACAGTGTAGGCGATAAGCGTCCTTAAATAATCTATTTAAAAATACTGATGTGTATTTCTATATAATTATGTTCAGCTACTGAGATTGATTTTTTTGTAAATTATATCATAGATATCTAACTAATAAGTACATAAAAATATATAATTTTGGTAGGTGTCAATTTAAGGAGTGATAAAAACCGTCTCCTACGAACAATACGCGGCGTTGAGTTTTTAGACAATTGGCGTGTAGGCCACGGAGTGCCTCAATAGTTGGCTTCCTCTGCATACCTTGCTTTACAGGAAAACGCGTAAAGTTGTAAATTGTGCTATTACATATTAGATTATTTAAAATATCCACACGCTAATACTGGGCCCAATCTGCCCCCAAGGATATTTAGGTCGAACGACTGAGCCTTAATTTTTTACTTTATGATAAACTTCTTAATTAGTGATTCGACGTCTTGTTGACACAGATTGATGGCCGCGAGGTGTTTCACGTTTCTTTAACATCTGTCTTTGAGCGTTGGAAATTATGCTCTTCAATTTGTTTTTACAGATCTTTTTTATTTGGGAATGCCGGAATATGATTTGGATAAACATGTTTTCTTGTATTTCATTTAAAATGTATAAAAATTGAGAATAATAAAAGATTTTAATTATGTCTTTTCTACTCTATGTGATAATTTTAGCTTCACGCTATATCTTGCATCTAACAGGATTGGCAGAAAGTACTAATTTCAACTTCCCAGTCACCGTTCAAATTTTGAGACATTGTGTATCGACGTAAAAATGTAATATTGGATTTGGGCTGAAAATTAACGATACATAATGATATGTGATGTATAAATCAATAAGGGTTGTGGGCTCATTGTGCCCATATGTGGATCTACACTTGACATGTGTCCAAAGTTATCTGGTACTCATGGACAAAAAGTAAATAAATAAATGTACTTTTTAATAATTTACAAATGCACAAACAAATATGCTTTTAGTTAGGTATATGATTTTTTTAATAGTTATATACCTAGATTATTATGTAGATATATACATATATATCCTGTATACATGAAAAGGCATTATTTATATATTATTATTTACGTGTAAATTATTGTATAAGAAAACGGAATACGTAGTTACATTTGAAATTGGTCGGTTTCTCCGACAGTAGTGTTTATACGCGACAAATAAATAAACATGGACGGTGCTCGTACAGGCCCCTGAGGTACCCCAACTGGATTAACATATATGTAAATATTGAAAGACAAAGTATTTAAATTACCAAAAAAACGTGTTAAAATTCTGTTTTTATTGTTTACAGCTATGTTATAACAATATGTTATGTTTGTAAAATAAACAGGTAATCTCACTTTTAACACGCTTTTATTAGGTCGACTTGTAACTATAAGTGTTAATATCTGAGAAAAGGAATTTAACCCTCTTATAATAATGCTATGTTCATGACAGCTTAGGAGACAATACAATAATGTGATAGCGTCGAACTGGTCTGCTGTAGAGCCAAGACAGGTCAGTGGAACTCTTCAGGGGTTAGGAGTAAACAGCTCGAATTTAGGCTCATTATATAATTTATAGCTAAGAGTATATTCTATAGCCATAGGCGTATCTATGGAACGCCGCGCTTTGCCTTTACGATACAAGTTTCCAAAAGGTGGAAATATGTAGATATTTCATATAAAAAAATAACACAGGAGGATAAGTATCCTAAGCTTTTTTTTAAATGACCTTGGCAAAGAATACACAAAGGTATTATATTAAAATAGATATATTGATTTACACGTAAAAACAATTATTTCCTCATAAGTTCGTTCTAGTACCCAATACCCACCCATAATAATTAATATACTTCAATATTGAACTTAAGATTTATAATATCTGTTTGTAATACTAGAAACACCTATATAAACATAAGAAATTCAACTCAAAGCACTTTTACTGTAAATAACGAACGAGAACACTGGTTAGAGACTAATCAGTGAAACCAAATAGACTAATGGAGCAAATATTGACGCGAATTTCAAGATCTGGAACTGGAGCAGGGCTTACGATTCGCTTGGTGAGAAATGACAGCAAAATAATATGGTTTCACTACTAAACACGCATTGTTTTGAAAGTTGGGCGGTGCAGGAAGAACGGAGTCTCTTGACACTAGGTTCCACATACTTACATATATATAAAAGAAATATTTAAATTCAATCTGGAAGACCTCATTTTCCGCCGTGGCGGTACTTAATGACGCGCTTTTCCCACGATAAGGATCCGAACCGACAACCGTCGTGTTACAGTCACTCGCTTGTGCCCCCGCGCTACAACGGCTTCTAATTAATATTTGTCTTTTTTATTTTTATGTTTTATTGTAATAATAAAGAACAATAGGGTAAGCAGAAACAACGAAGTGTTAAGATTCCCCATTCCTCACTTATCACTATTGAGTAGCAGGATTTAACGCCGCAATTTGTAGAAAAAAGAAAATAACTTTAATACATTCATTCCCGCGTATGGTGATTGAACCGACATCCATTGTTTATTATTATTATTATTTTTTATTTAATTTTATTAATACCATTTTACAATATATAAAAAAGTTAAACTATGTCCTGCAAAACGCTTTGTGAGTTTGACTGTAGGATCCCGAGTCTCTATACATATGATTTAAATTAAAATTACATTAATACTAGATCAAAATCAAACCAAGAAGTATTTTCTGTCAACTGTTCAATTAACAGTTGACAGAAAATACTCCCTAAGTTTAATTTTAAACCTCCTTAGGTCTGGCTCGCGGCGTATGTCCTGAGGCAAACCATTAAGCACATAGGGTACACGTTTTCTTAGGGTCCTGTCACCATAATAGTTGTGTACCCTAGGAACCTCGAATTTGCCTGCGATAATAGACCGCGTGCCATACTCATTTAAGGCCCAGCTCCCGATTGCTATGGTTATTAATGGCCAAAAGATATTTATGTTTGTACTGCAACAAGTTACGTTCCGTTACTAAATCCTCAATTCTGACAGGAAGCGGAGTGCCTAGACACTAATTTCTCTTTGCCTACATTTTAGTAATAGCTATTTTGTTAAAACCTAGTAAAGTAAAGAATATTGAACAAATATAATAAGTTAGGTATTTAATAAATCTCGATAAAACAATTTCTAATTTCTAACTAATTTTGTTCTAATTAAGAAATAAGTCTAAAAAGGTTGGACAGCCCTGACCTACAGCTACAGCGCTTAAGTAATTTAAAAGGTGTTTCAGAGAAACTTCTCCTAGTAATAAACTTTAACCCTTAATTGTTATTTACAGCTTAATCTTTGTACTGGACTCACTGTGGACTAATTGTAGTCCACGAGACGTATGTATCTTCGCTATACTTTTTTTAACTCCGTAAGGAGCAGGTTATCCAATTCGAATGTATTTTTTTATTATTGTTACCTCAGAACTAATTTGATCCATTTCTGACAATGTTATCCATGAGAAAATCACATCAGTCTTGAATTTGCATTTGATGTGTAGAATGAATTTGCATGCATCCCCACAAATGGACGGATAACTAATATCACTACGAGCGATTTCGGTTATTCCTTTTTTATTGGAAAGGATACTTCAAGGGTGGTTTGATGAGAGTTTGGTTAGGCACTGATTATGGGATCCGGTGGATGTTTTTTTTTTTGTTAAAAATTGTAATTTATTGTAAAGAAATCCTTTTACGGGTACAACGGCAGTGTGAGGGCTCCCGTGGACTGGCAAATGTAGGCCCGTAATACCCACTAATACCTTCCGGTACTGCTCAACTGACACCGGCAGGTGCTATAGGTGCCAAGCTACGGTAATTAGTGGATTGTGCTCCCATAATTAGAATGTTCCACATTTTCCATATGAATAAATAATAAATAATTAAATAATAATAATAAATAATTTATCTTTGAGTCCGTTGTTTGACAGTGAACACGACGGTTGTGGGTTTGATTCCCGCTGTGGGGAATGAATTTATTAACATTTTTATTTATTCTATCTAATATCCTGCAATACTTCTATCTAATAATTCCATTTTTTTTTTAATCAACTTAAATACATAAATCTGTTCAGTAAGGCTGTTTCAGAACTAAGACAGCGTCTCCTGCAATATTTCAAATACTGCGTCATTGTTACACTACAAGACCAATATGTTAAATATGTAGTAGCCAGCGTTGCCAGATTTTTTCCTGAAGAAAAGCGGGATTTTTGAACATTATAAGTAAAAAAAGCGTGATTCTTTCGCCAAAAGCGAGACAAAAAAAATTGTTTTACAGAAAAATATCACTATGCTTAAACAATATTGTTTTGGTTTACCATATGTACGGCATGAGTTAAGTATTCAGAATAATTATACGAAACTTACGAATTATTTGTATTTTTAGGATATTGTGACATAGCTAGCTCCGTGTATTCTGTCTAAATTGTCTGGTAGAGATTGCTTAAAACAATGTTCTTCCTTTTTATTTATGTTTTTCATGTTATATGTATATTTCTTTGTTTTGTGTGTGCAATAAAGTTTACTCTATTCTATTCTATTGTGAGTAATTGATTTAAATCTTAAAGTAATAAGGTAGATATTTAAATTTTGGGTAATAAATCGGGACGTCCTGCCAAAATTGGGACATCTGGCAACGCTGGTAGTGGCGTGCAATAAATAAAGGAAAATAAATAAATCATTTGCTGTTAACCTAAATGTATTATTTTGAACAGTGGCGTAGCTAGGGGGGTGCGAGCGGGGCGGTCGCACCGGTCATCAACAGGAAAAGGGCATCAAAGTCGACGATTAGTCTGTTTTTTCTTTGTTTTTTAGACCTTATATCATTTTAAAGGGCATCAAGTCCTCTAAGCCGCACCGGGCATCAAAAGGAAAGGGGCATCAAAGTCGACGATCACTTTGTTTTTTTAGAACTTAACGTCCACGATCACGTTTTTTTTAGAAGTCAACGTCGATGATTATCTTTTTTTTTTTTTTAGAACTCATCAACAGGAAAGGGGCATCAAGTCCCTCAAGCCGCACCGGGCAGCAAATACCCTAGCTACGCCACTGATTTTGAAGATATAAAGAAATACCTATTTCCTTTTTTTTACATGTAATAACTTAGAACAGTTTTATCACTTGACTTTGATTGTAAAAGAAATGTTTATATCTAAAATATATGTATGTATGCACGTCTGTAAACATGTTTAAAGCATTAAAACTTATTTATTAAACGCAAATCGTATCCCGGCTCCTAAAAGAAATTCGCATTATACAAAACTTTTTTATGTGCACCATCGCTCCGGCGTTTTCGCTTGTTCTTTAGCTTCGCCCATAAATCGTCTAAAGAACTCTTATTTATTTTTTGCTCGAAAACTTTTTACTATAAAATTATGGTAAAAATTACCAAGTGTTGTAAAACGCTATTAAACTTTCCCTCACATCTGAATATCGAAAGGAAATTTGTTGTATGATCTTTTTTTTACCGTCTGACGGGGGTTCGATTCCCACTCATGGGAATACATTATTTTAATTTCCTCGCTCTAGCAAGACAAAGTTTGGCGTTAAGTACCCATATAAATTAGATTTTAGCTGTGGAACAATCACTAGCAAATGGAATAAACAAAAGAAGACAGCCGATTGCGTAACCCGTCACTAAATTTTTTTTTATCCCCCCCATGGCAGACTCTATAAAACTAGTGTTAAGACACTCCGTTCACTTTAAGACACTTCTGTTCCTCACTTTGCGTGCGTGTTGATTGGCGCTCTCGTTACCAGAGCGAGGAAATTAAAATATTAAATATTTCGTTCCTCCGAATGGGAATCGAATCCACGATCTGTAGTGCATAGAGTTGCACGTATGAACGTGCGTATCTCCCACGACAGACTCAATATAATCTATTTATTTGTTTATATATTTAAATAGACATAAAGGAAACTACTGGACTTAAAAAAAAATTGCCATATAGGGTTCATGTAGAAAGATAATCTAAATAGTACCTACAAAAATATATTTAAAATATTAATTTCTTAACATACCTTAAGATGTATAAGGAGAGAGATGTTATTTTCTATTTCCTCCATCATAATAAAACAATCAAGTGCGAGGCCGATTCTTTTCACAATTATTTCCTTTACAATTCTAGATCTAGAGGGAGTACCATATGTTTTGATTACGTGGCGAAGAAAAACGATGCATAAAGGCTTGTATTTTTTGATTGTTATTAGTTGAACTTTTCTCAGGTTTAAGGGATTATAGATTAATTTGATATTAATTTGAATTGGATATGGGTATATCACGGCTTAAAAAAAATGAATGGTCTTGACACATAGATGTAGACAGGCATACAGACAAACAGTTAAGTGTAGGATCACACTAAGTACTTTTTTCTTTGGAAACCCTAAAAACCATAATATATTAGTAAGTACCTAGTAATTTCTCCCAACATCGCCTATATTTAACAGCTCAACTCCCACGACGATAAACCGAACAGCCGCGCCGATGTAACACGCTCTAAAGCACCAATCTGTTAATATACATTTGTGTTTATGTATTTCCACCCTTCGTAAAAAATTCCGTCCCCGGGTTTTACGGTTGGGTCCCTAGAATTTACTTTTGTAGAAGTGCCTTGTGTAGGTTTTTTTAATACTATATCACTACAGACACTCGGTCTGTCCTCTTTTTATCTTATTAGTATATGTAAATTCCCTATGATATATATTTATTACAGTATTATGTATATATTCTTTTAATATCTATCATAAGAAAATAGGTGCGTAGGTTTAAAGGGACTGCTTAAGCCTATACTTGGTTCAGATTTGTAGACGGAATGTTCGAGCTCCTCCCTTTCCCCCTTGAGAAAGGGAGAAGCTCACTCTGACCCATTAAGATACTTTCGTTCCTTAGTTTCCGCCAAATGCTCCAGGTATTGGGTATTGAGTGGCGGAATTTCCCGTCACCTGAGTAAAAAAGAAATGAAATAGTTCACTCCTCACCACATGCTTGTGTTCTTGCACCACGACGGTCTTCCTGGGCTTATGTGAAATTTCTATATCTTTATAGCACTTTTAATATTTTTAGTCTAAGGTCTAAGTTATAAAGCCCGATAAGCCGTCGCATAATCAATTTTCGGGCGCATTTCGTAAACACCGAACCTTTTAATACGACTATCCTCACTTCCACGCTTTACGCGAAATTTCATCGCACGAAATTTACGATTTATATTAAAGTCAAGGGAAGATATAAACATATTTTTTGTTAAGCGATTTTCTACTTGACGGTATTGAGGCGCAGTGGGAAGAAGATAGAGGTCTAAACGAAATGGTTGTGGGTTTGATTTCTATGACAGCGACGGTGACATGCCAGCTTATGATCATTATTTTACTTGTTATTTTTAGCATAGAATGAAAATAACTATTTCACTAGGAAAGAATACAAAGAAAGAAGAACTTCAACATTAGGATTAGATCTTCATCTATAATTATATACGGAAACAGCTTCACGCTGTATCCCGCACACAGTAGGTTAGGCAGAGGGAACCTAGTGTTAAGACACTCCGTTCCTCACTTTCCGAAGAATTCTAGAGGCATTGCGTGTTGCGGAACTTAACGCTGCGCTTTGCCTCGACACCAGAGCGAAGAAATGGGAATACCATTTTTTTAATAAATATTTTATTTTCTCGGGGATCGAAACCACAACCAGTCATACTTTGTGGCCCTGAGCCACGAATGGCCTTAATAATTATAAACAGAAAAATAAATAAAAGAAAAATTCAAATACCGGATACAATTTCAGTATTATACAGTAGAGCATGTCGACGTGGTAAGTCAATATATCATGTTAAAGAAGCTATCATTTTAGTTTTATCGATACCATTTATATCATAACGTACGTCTATACGTTTTAATCTCGACCCAAGAAATCATTTTTAGAAAGAGAAACATTTTTATATATTTATTTTATACCTATAGAAAAATATTTCCACCTGTTGGTTGTAGGTTCGATTTTTATACGATCCAATTGATTACAATTGAGTTCCGCCACTCAACGCGCAATGTTTTGAAAATTGAACAGAAAGCGGAGAACGGAATATCTTAACATTAGGACACTACGGCACACGCCTTACTCTGGTCTGCTATATAGGAACAGTATATAGTGTGAAGATAAATGGA
This sequence comes from Heliconius besckei, assembly GCA_018249835.1. Taxonomy (NCBI): domain Eukaryota; kingdom Metazoa; phylum Arthropoda; class Insecta; order Lepidoptera; family Nymphalidae; genus Heliconius; species Heliconius besckei. Next base: position 8,983 of record DWNA01002428.1, read on the forward strand.
TATTGGATAGATAAAAATAAATGAAAATATTTCATTCCCCTCAGCGGAAATCGAACTCACAACCATTGCGTCTACAGTCAAACGACGATGCCTTCAAACAAAATTATATTTAGTTTAATATTAATATAGCATCGATCAAAAATCACTTAAATATAATCGGTTAAGATTTCTTAAGTCATTTTCTTAATGTCAATATTATATAGAAATTGTTATTTTTGCACTCCAATTATTTGTTATATTAGAAAAAAATATTTCTATTTATATAAAAATTGGATTATTTATTTTCGTGAAACACTGGATTATTTATTTTCGTAAGTGTACCTATAGGATTTCTTAGGTTTGTAACGAGACGAGATGAGTCCGTCATCGCGAACCTCGTGCCAATCTCAGGAATTGCTACTTCGTTCTGAAAAGTTCTTTTTGTGATTGTTTATGTTGTATTTTTCTTATTTGCATATGTGGTGTTCAAAAGTATAATAATAAAAATTGGATACCTAGTCCATTTATCGAGAAAGGCTATAGGGTAGGTTATATTACTTCACGTTACAACTTTGATACCCACTATACCTGCGATCAGAGGTACCTCGGGCAAAATCTCTCTCTCTCTTAACTATTCAAAATTCCTAATTATTTTCTTTGGAGCATGCGGGCGAAGCCGTCGGTAAAACCTAGTAAAGCACAAAAGGCCACATCGTCGTGTATCGGTCAGGACCCAGAAATACGATCTGTAAGGTTCGCTCCAGTTCGATGCAGTGAGGCAAAACGCGAAACCATTTTGAATTTCATGAGATAAGGCCACGAAACCTACTGTTAGTATTTAGATTTAACTGTAAGGGTTTTTTTTAGATAATAATAAAATCGGTTTTTTTTTTAAATTTCCATTATAATTCTTTTAATTTCATCTATGTCCGGTCTTTTTATAGGGATATCAGAACCGATTTCGGCCGCTGTGGCGCAGTGTGACAGCGTCAAACCGTAAATGCGGTGGTTGCGGGTTCGATCCCCACTCGGGGGAAAGATTATATTTTGATAATTTTCATTTTTGCGCTCTGATAGACAATGCACGACGTTGAGTTTCGCTAATCAACATACAATGACGTAAAAATTGGGCAGAATGTGGGGAAACGCAGTGTTTTTACACTAAACGCTCGCTGCAGGAAAACATGTTTATTAGGTTTTAGAGTTACATTTGTAAAAGCTTAACAATAATTTGTTCTGTTTTGGAACGAAATAAAAGTTCAGTAGAAGTTAGCCTTAAAGTAATACAAAAAAAAGACGAAAAACATTCACAGAAGTAAAATTTGTAACGCCAATTTAGTGGACCTGGTATGGATTATTACAATGTGTTCTTTGAACGTATTTGCTTCAGACGAATAAATTGTATGTACAGTACCACATGAAGCTTAAGTCTCTGTAGGAACGGAGACTTTCTTTTTAAAATATAGAGACGAGATTACTAAAATAGTTTATTATTATTATTTTAAGGCAATGCCTCCAGAATTCGGCGCGGGAAGTGGGAAATAGAATGTCTTAACACTAGGTTCCCTCTGCCTACCCTGTTCCGTGCCGGTTATAGCGTGAAGCTGATTTAATTATTTATTTATTATTTTGTACAGTGTACAATAGAGTGAGAATAAAGAAGATCGTGCTCAGGCGATTTGGGCGTTTCGAGAGAATGAGTGACGAAAGAATGGCAAAGAAGATTAATCAAGCAAGAGTGAGTGGCAATAGAGAACCTTCGAGAACACAGTATTGATGCTACTGACCCCAGGGGGGGGCATGTATGATGACAGTGGATAAGCCGAATGAGGTAAGCAGAGTTCGTAGCGGTTGGCTTCGTTCTCTCTGGCTAAGGATAAGGTGTGAAGCTATTTAAGGCAAATTTTCTATTTTGACACGACATAAAACATATTTTTTATATTTACCAAGGAATTACGACATAATTTGCCATATCTCGATCAATCTATTAAATAATTAACACTGCAATCAGTTTCTGAATACAGAATGAGAGTCGTCTTAGGCTTTATCACCGTTGATTGGTTATTAGTGGATGTATGCTTAATTGCCATGTTAATTGGACTGTGGATAGTTTGCCAGAGATGCTCAAAGTTTCCATTCCTGTCTTTCTTACTCAGAGTAACCTTTAAAACTTAATGACAACAATTGTAAACTTACTATTTTATATAGTTACTAGCAGACCCGCGAACTTCGTATCGCCTACCAGTCGATTTTTTTTAATATGTATTCTGCTTTTCGCGACACCGGTTCAGCTAGTAAGATAAAAAAAATAAAAACTTAAATCATTTTTAATTCTTATAATATTCATAAAAATGATAATAAAAATAACAACTTCCGATATCTTATTATGATGCCTACTTATTATATTTTATTTTATTTTACTTATTCTAAATTCGGTTTCATTTTCATTGTAGTACTTTATGGTACACGTTATTTTTTGCTTGGTTTTCTGGGGCGTCAACAAACAGAGCAAATGGTTTTCCAACACGAGAACAGGCAACATACAATGCGAGACCATGCGAGAAACATGAGTTTTCTATATTAATACCACAAACACTTAATAGCTGCCCCTGGGATTTGTTTATAGTCATTGTGAAAGCAAGCCGTGCTGGAAGCTGTAGTCTTTTAAGCTCAAAATTATTTTTTTATCGTTTATCGTGTGCCGTTACAAAGTTTCAGTTGGTTAATATTTCGCAACATTATAACTACACATTCAAGCTTTAATTGAAGGTTGTGAGGCGGCAATCCTGGCAAATCAAGTGAATTTAAAAATTCCGGTGG